>JAOTQK010000005.1:3610997-3628456 GCA_025642025.1 Rhododendron ferrugineum
TTCTTTAATTTTATGAGTTCATATTTTGTGAATAAGTGTTTGGATGCTTATTGGATAGAACTGGAACCGAACCAAAATCGGACTGGTCTTGCGGTTTGGTTTTGGTTAGATTCCATGCATATATTGGTTAAGTTCTGGTTTTTAATTTTCTAGAACCGTTTGAAATAGTCCAGTTACTGGTTTTCTAGAGAACCGGATCAATTCGGACCGTGTACACTCCTAGTTTACTAAGGTGATTTTTCTGCTCATTTATTGAACAAACCGAGTTGAGCTCAACTCGTTCGATAAAAGCTCAACTTGTTAAGGGTGGCTTGACTCGATTAAAGAGGGTTGTTGAGCCAATGACTCATCTCGGCTCAATAAGGGCTCGACTTGTTTACAGTCCCCAGTGGTAATCAACGTTCGAGTTCCATGAGTAGGGCTGCAAATGAACCGAGCCGCTCGGAAGTTAAACGAACAAGTTCGAGGCAATTTTTTCAGCTCGTTTTGTAAACGAGCTTAGCTCGAGCTAGGATAAGCTCGGCTCGAGTCTGCTCGCGAGCCGAGGTTAGTAGACTTTTTACGTTAATTACTACAATTAGCATTAGCATTTTGATACCCTGATGCAGAATTCTAACAAAAACATATTACATGTTATTATTATTCTATTAAGATTATTTTCTTGTAGAGTATAAGAAATTGAAAGATATATACCTTCACAATCAAAATAATTTTGGTTGTATTAGGCCTATGCGAGAATATATATATACATTTTTCATTGGTCCGTGAAGGCTCGTGAACAAGCTCGAGCTCGAGTCAAGCCAAGGCCCGCTCGGCTCGAGCTCGACTCGTTAAGTTTTCACTAAGCTCGAGCTCGGGTTCGTTAAAAACTTAATAAACAAGCTTGAACACTGTAAAACTCGGCTCGGCTCGTTTGCAGCCCTACCCATGAGAGATGGGGCTTTGAGAGCCACTAAGCCGTTCCAGTTTCCCTTCTTTTTCTTTAATTTTCAAATTCAAATATAATGAAAATGAAAAATAATTTTTTATTTTTTTTTGCACTGTATAAAAAGATCTCAATGAGATCTATCAAATAAGATTCATATTTGTAGGAAAATTATTTGAGTAAACACATAATTTTTGAACTTGAAATTACCTTCTTTTTCTAAAAGTTCTTTTTCCTATAAACCGGATCACCCCCTAAGCCAGGATTATGTATAGCCTCTCGATTCCCTAACTCTAACCCCTCGCAAATATCGAAAAAAACTAGTTTAGACAATATCGAAAAAAAAAAGCCCTACTAGTTCAGTCCAGTTCAAGATAAAAGTAGTACTGTTACATTTTATAATCTCTAAATTAGTACTGTACTACTTTTGGGTGCCGAAGCCTGTTAGTAAAATTTAGCATGGCCCCCAAGCCAGATTTTAGCCCGATTCTAGGCCCACCCAATCCCTATGGGTAGGGCTTGGGTTAGAGGATTTGACAAGCCTGGCCCGTTATCCCAAGATTTTAGCTCGTGGAAGCCCGACTAAAGTCTGTCGTGAGTAATAATATGTTCACTGTCCATAATTTTACAGCGGTGCTACACACACAGCAGTCTGTGCACAAAATTGTGCACAGATTTTTGTGTGGGGCCCACCACGGGTCTCACACAAATCATCCGAGCCGTTCATTAAATGTAAAACATTTTTTTGAGGGTCCCCGCAAAAAATAAGCTTAATCCAATACATATAGTTGCTTCATCCAACCATCTAACTTTTCATTCAAATTTCCGGATAATGAAAAGTTATATGGTTGGATTGAGCATCTATAAGTATCGGATTGAGCTCATTTTTTACGGGAACCCTTAAAACAATGTTTTACATTTAATGAACGGCTTGGATGATTTGTGTGGGACCCTTGGTGGGCTCCACAAAAAAATCTGTGCACAATCTGTGCATAGATTGCTGTGTGTGTAGACTTATAAATCCATAGGGGCGAGTATGAATCGAATTTGTTGGATTTTATGATAAACCAAGAACCGAACAAACTATCACGGTTTTAAGAGTCTCTGAGAACCAAATCAATCTGTGAAATGCATATAAACAATTAACCTAACCAATTCAAACCATTAGGCCACGATTCGATTTTGATTTTGAGCCACGGTTTATTTAAATTTGAGGTAATTTGTTTACAAAGCATTTTGAAGCAACAAGATTCACGTAACAAATTAAAACAAAACTTGATTTAGAACCAATTTCATTAAAATCACCAAAGACCACTAAAATAAATTCAAACTCAATGATAGTCCCTAATAGGATATGCGTTTCTTTCAAGATAACAAGATATGTGTTAATTATTGTATAAAGTATCTTAATAGAATAGGACGAAAGTATATCATAGTAATTGGGCCCATTATTATGAACAAAATACGAATTACCTTCCTGAGATTTGTCCGTTTGGCAAATGAACTCTCTGAGATTTGCTAGTGACCATATTGCCTCCTCATGGTTTGAGACTAAAGTGCTTTCGTTACTTTTTCTTTCCAAATTGACAATTTTTGTGTTGCACTGTACCTTGTCTATGCCTACTTTTTCTTCAAAATTTGCATGGTAAAAGACAACAATGCCCTCATTGTTGATCTTCTCCCCAAAACCCCCAAATCCCCAGTCACCATGCACAAGCACCCACACCACGCACCAACACCCACCAACTGCCGACCACCGAAGATACAACCAACCACCCCCGAGAATCGGAAACAAGGTCACCACCACACACCAGCCATGTTTTCTCATTTTCTTGGCATTTAATGATGGGTTAGGTGGCTTTTCTTTTTTCGATACCCCCTCCTTTCCTTTTCCCGATATCCAGCGGTCCCATCACGCAAACCCCCCCCCCCCCCCCCCCCCCCCCCCCCCCCACTCTCACAAAAGCAACCCTCCCAAAGATCTCATCTCCAAAACCGACGGAGTCTGGGGAAGACGAAGATCCTATGACGGCAAAGGTCTGACAACAGTCGTATTCGACGCCGATGGTGTTGGCAACGGTGTAGATCAATCAGAGGGATTGGTGAATTTTTTTTGACACAACTGTTGTTTAAAGATCAAAATCCCATTGTTTTTTTTACGAAAATGTAAAAATTGGCCTAGGAACAGCGAGTAGTGCAGTTCTAGGCCTGATGCGGGCGTGCCAGGATTGGATTGCAGTCCAACTTCGTGTTAAGGCATGAATGCCTCAAATCTGACTTCTTCTAGAGTGATTGCGTACGACCTAAGGGGTGAGGCCGTATGTGATTCATGGTTTGTCTTTGCGGGATAAGGACTTAAAATTTCCCATGAAAAATGAAAGGGTAAATTTCAGATACACCCCCTGTACTTTGGTTGTTTCTCAACTACACCCTCTCTACTTCATTTTTAAACACTCGCACCCCTTGTACTTAAGACTGGTTTGGAACTGTTAGTATTTCCGTCAAAAGTAACGAAAAGACTGAAATACCCCATCGTATACCCCGTCTTTATTCCTCTTTTCTCATTCGCGTATTTCTCTCTCTCTCTCTAGAAGCTCTGGTTCTTCAATGGCAGAGAGAGAAACTTAGGTACGTTGATAGCAAGAAGAAATTTGCTTCAAAGAACGTGAATCATCTACTTTAAAGAACTCATTGTCTAGGGTTTTCAGATCGTAAGGTACGTTGATAGTCCTAAAACTCATCGTCTAGGGTTTTGAGTAAAGTTTTTTTTTTGTACTGGTGTTGACGTGAGTTTGTCGGCCAATAAGGGAAAATTATTTTTGATTTTCACATAAAGGGGGACATAATGCTCTGAAAACGAAGAACTTTTCATGATTTGGAGAGTTGTAACCCTTTTCTGGAATAATTTTAAATTGTTTCGATTTTAGGGTTTTTGTTCTAACTTTCAACTATTGTTTTGTTCTTTAATGGAACTTTTCATGATTTTGGGAAGGCACATCATTGTAACCCTTTTCTGGTATAGTTTTAAATTTTTTTCGATTTTAGGGTTTTTGTCATAACTTTCCACTATTGTTTTGTTCTTTAATGGAACTTTTCACTGTTCGTTTCTTCTTTAATGGTTGTGGTCCCATACCCGAATACATGTATGTTGTTCTTTAATGGTTTTTTGTGAACTGCATTGTTCTTTAATGCTTGCATGTGGTCCCTTAGGTTTGTAAAGTTGGGTTTTTTAATCATAAATGCAGGATGACTACATATGCTACCCTTCAATTGCATCATGGGGGGTATTTCAAGCATACCCCATTGGCCACTATGTATCTGGGTGGGACAGTGGAAATGGTAGACGAAATTGACCCTGATTTGATTTGTTTCTTTGACTTGAAGAGAGTAATTATGTCATATGGTTATCCCACCACAAGTACTATGTATTATGTGATTCCTAGTGTTGGTTTGACTAAGGGACTTAGGGTTATAAATTCTGACATAGAGGTTAGAGAAATGTTGAACGTTTACAAAGGTCTTCCAGTCATTAGCTTCTATTGTGAAAGAGGTCATGAGCCCCTTCAAATCATTTACCCTGATGATGATGTGGATGTTCCCCTTATGGAAACAAATGTTGTGCACTTAGATGATGAAAGTCATAAGGCCAATGAGGGCAATTATGAGGTGGTGGATGCTATACCAATGCGTAAAGGAGTTGGTGAGGATGAAGATGAAGAAGATGACCCTGATTATGAAGTAGATGAAGATGAAGAGAATGAGGATGATGAGGATGGCTCAGATGTAAGTTCTGTCCCTAGCTGGATGTTTGAGAATCTGGAAGGGCCTAGCGATGATGACATTTTTGCTTCAAAGCAACAACCAAATCGAGCAAAGGGTGACAAAGAGCAACCACAAACAGAAGATTGGTACTCAGATGGGGGGGATTCTAATGAGTTACTTAGTCTGTATGGATCAGATGAAGATGAAGAGGGAAGAATGAAATCCACTAGTAAGAAGTGTTGTGAGTTTAATGAGGATGTGGACATGATTAAACCAGCTTTGGAGGAGGGAATGAAATTCACTAATGTGGCAGTATTTAGGAAGGCACTAAGGGAGTGGCAAGTTCAACAAGGGTTTGACTACAAATTTGTGAAGAATGAAAGTAGCAGGGTCACTGTGAAATGTAAGGAGGAAGACTGTGGTTTCAGAGTTCATGCTTCAAGAATGCAGGGTGAAAAAACTTTCCAAATCAAAACAATGACTCCTGATCATAGTTGTCTAAGAACATACAATAACCATCTAGTGACTTCACAGTACATTGCAGACAAGTACTTGGACAAGTTGAGGGATGATCCATGGATGAAAGTTGATGCATTTCAAAAACAGATAAGAAAGGAATTGACAGTTGATGTGAACAAGAGCCAATTGTACAGAGCCAAGAACAAGGCTAAGGAAATGATTGAGGGAGACCACTCTGTGCAATATGGTAGGTTCAATGACTACGTGGAAAAGGTTCTAAAATTCAATCCTTCAAGTTGGATCAAGATACAGTCAGATAAGCCTGGTCCAGAACTACCCCCAACTTTCTGCAGAATGTATGTTAGATATGATGCATAATTGAAGGGCTTACTAGCTGGTTGTAGGCCTGTGATTGGGTTGGATGGAGCTTTTTTGAAGGGTTTATATGGGGGACAAATACTTAGTGCAATTGGGGTAGATGGTAACAATAACATGTTTCCTATAGCCATAGCTGTGGTAGAGGCAGAGACTAAGGAGTCTTGGACTTGGTTCTTGAACATATTGTTGGAGGATATTGGTAGTGTGGAGGAGAGGGGATGGACATTTATCTCAGATAGGTAGAAAGGCTTGGTAGAGACATTCAAAGAGCTAATGCCAAATGCAGAACATAGATTCTGCCTTAGGCATTTGTATGCAAATTACAGAAAGAAATTCAGAGGTAAGGAATTGAAAGATTTGATGTGGAGGGCAGCCTCTGCAACCACAGTTTGGGCACATAACCATCACATGAAGACACTTAAGGGTTTGGATAAGGGGGCACACAAATGGTTAAAGAACAGGTTTCAAATTAAAAGGATGAGAATGGAGAAATATAATCTAGCCATATGTCCAAGGATCATGGCCAAATTAGATGTAATCAAGAAGGATTCAAAGGAAAGTTTTGCACACTTTGTGGTGAGTACAAGTTTGAAGTGGACTGCCATGACACAAAAAACCAAGAACCTTTCTCCAAATGGTAGCTGTGAAGTTGCAACCAAAGAAAAGGTGGTCACGGTCTTCTATATTGCTTCTACAGAATGTGCAGCTAGCACTATCAATGAGGCCCAAAGATATCAGTTTCTCTTGGGTTAAAAGACGATTGTGGATGGTGAGCCGGAGTCTGAAGGCTTTGAATCAGACGAGTGGGAAGAAGATGAGCAGCAGATCCATAACCAGGGCCCTTCACTGTGGATTTGAAGGAAAAGACATGTGGATGTAGACAATGGGATCTAACAGGAATACCTTGTAAACATGCATGTGCTGCTATAGGACTCAACAAGCAAAAGGTGGAGGAATATGTGCATCCTTGCTACAGCAGAGACACATATTTGGGTGTATACCAACACATGATTCAGCCAATTCCTGGCAAACATGATTGGGTGAAGTCCAACAATGAGGAAGTCTTTCCTCCCTTCATGAGAAGGCCAAGTGGCAGGCCTAAAAAAGCAAGAAGAAAGGCTGCAGAGGAGGCTGAGGATGTAGGGGCAGGTCTGTCTAGAGCAGGAAGGTATATGTCATGTTCAAAGTGTTTGCAAAAGGGTCACAATCTCAGATCATGCAAGAATCCAATCCACCCAAATTCTAAGCTGCTAAAGAACAAGAATCCTTCACAATCTCAGGTATGTAAAGTAAAAGCATCCAAATTCTAAGTTGCTAATTTTTTAAAGTAAAAACATATTGACCAATATTTGGCAGGCACAACAAGGTCAACCAAAGCAGAAGAAATCAAGAAACAAGGACTACACCACAAACTTCAACTCAACCCTCTGTGGATGCTGGTTTCTACACTCAACCTAGCCAAAGCAGTGCTAATTTTGCCAATCCTGGTTTTTCCTCACAGGTATAAGTAATGTTTAATTATGGTATATTCTTCATTTTCTGGTTTATAGCACTGTTTAACTAAGGTTTTATGGGTGTAGCCATCTAAATTACAATGTATTGGTGGAAAGTTTAAAGGAAATGGTCCTCGATTCAGTGTGGGGGTTGCTAACAGAGGAGGACAAGCAAGTGGTGCTCAAAGAGGTGGTGGCAGGGCAAGTGCTCCAAGAGGAGGACAAGTATGTGGTGCTCAAAGAGGCGGTGGCAGGGGAGGTGCTCCAAGAGGTGGTGGAAGGACAGGTGCTAGCAGAGGTGGTGGAAGGTCAAGTGTTACCAGAGGTGGTGGAAGGGCAGGTGCTGCAAGAGGTGGTGGAAGGGCAAGTGCAACCAGAGGTGGTGGAATGGCAAGTGCTCCAAGAGGTGGTGGAAGGGCAAGTGCTCCAAGAGGGAATGGAGAAGCAAGTGGTAGAGATGGAGATTGGTGGTGGTAATTTACATATGCAACCTTTTGTTGGCCAGGTACTACTCAAATAGGTGTTATGATGTTTTGTTGGCCAAGTTATGCAGTAATCTTATGATAAGTGTCAAAGTACCATGTATCTTATGATATTTTTTGCTTTGGACTAGTTTGAAGTATTCCCACAGTTTGCAATAGTCTTATGGTTCTTTGACACTTATTTCTGCAGTTTTTTTTTGTTGGCCAGTTAGTCCTACAGTTTCTTTTGTTGGCCAAGTAATTGTAGTAGTCTTATGGTACTTTGTATGGACAAGTTTGTGGTAGCTATGGTTTCTTGGACCAATAATGCTATGCTCGTGTATATTGCTTTCTGGTGATCTGATCTGATCTGATCTGAAGATGTTTCTCTGCCATCTATCCCTCAAGTATTGATGATGCTAAATGTTTTAGAAAGGGACAGTCATGCATTATGTTTCTCTGCTATGGGTTTTGACATTCCCTTGTGGTTTTTGTTAGACCATTTAGTAGTTGTTCTAGTATGAAGTTCTCAATATGGTTTGCATTGAATCAGATTATAAGGGATTGCATTTCATGATAGCATAAACAAAACACTACATATATTTTTTCAGTTCATTACAAGGGATAGACATATTTTCTGGATTACATAACCCTTGACAAAAAAGTGCATTACATACATGCACATTCTACTTAGTTAAATACAACACCATAAAGCAGAAAATGACAACCCAAGTTGCCACAAACATCCCTCTCTGCCTTCTCTCCTCGGCCTTGCTTTTCTCCAACTCTCTCTCTAAGCGGTCAATGGTCTGCAACAACTCGTCCCTTTCGCAATCACAAGGTGGAGGGTCAACCCACACGAAAAAATTGCATTTCGTGAATTGCATAAAAAAATACATTACAATTCATTTTACAATGTTTTTTAGTGTGTATAACTACCTTAAACTTACCGGATTCCTTCCACACCCGTAAAACCGTCTTCCAATGGATGATGGTATGTTAGACGTACGCAGAGGAGCTGGTTCGCCACAATGTCAAATGAGGACTTGGTTAGATGAGGGGGAACGATAGGGAGAACGGGAAAAAGAAGAAGAGGCCATGGTGGGTGAGCTCTGTTTTCTATTGCCACCTGTGGAGAAATGATATATATAGGATGTAAATGGCTTATGGGGGCAATTTGGTCTTATAAAGATGTTTAGGAGGGAAAATTCCCGCCAACAAGCCATTACCTACTTTTTCGTTACTTTTGACGGAAATATTAACAATTCCAAACCAGTCTTAAGTACAAGGGGTGCGAGTGTTTAAAAATGAAGTAGAGGGGGTGTAGTTGAGAAACGACCAAAGTACAGGGGGTGTATCTGAAATTTACCCAAAATGAAAAGAAAAAAAAACAGGACTGAACGATAAGGATAAAACAAACTTTATTAATCGGCTTAACAAAGTTTGGGTACAAGAAAATGAAAGACAAGATTTAGGCTGGGTTAAATTGAAAGAAAGTAAAGTAATTTGCTGGAAAGTAAAGATAATTTGAGTAAGCCATGGGCTTAATTGGTCGGGGACCCTTGCTAAGGTCTTCAATTCTAATATTTATAAGCAAAGTTCCAGGCCTTGAGCTGTTTGAGCTGCTTCTTCCTGCCTTTATGCATCGCTGCCACGTCCTACAAGCCTTGCTCCATACTCCAAACCTTCAGCTGCATTTTCAAGCCTGAAATTGCCTCTTTTTGCATAAATACTTGCTGAAATGAGATTTTTGGGACCTTTTAAGGCTAAAAGCTGAAACTTCTCTATAAAAGAAAAGACTTTTCAACCACTTTTCGTCCCTTGTGGGCCCTTGAAGGCTCTAAGTTGGTTCCTTATGTAAGAAGATTCAAGACAAAAGGCATTTTTAGAACTTGTGCCCTATTTTCTCTTGCAACAAAGGCCAAACAGGCCTAAATGAGCTGTTTGTAAGCTGCTTCTGTAGAGAGAACCTTCTAGGCCTTTAAGCAGAAGCAACTTGCTAGGGAGAACATTCTAGGCCTTTGAGCAAGAGCAGCTTGCTAGGGAGAACATTTTAGGTCTTTTGAGCTGCTTGTGAGCAGCTTGCTTCCCAAGCATGACTAAGCAACTTATGGCATTATTGACTTCTTTATTTTCAGGCCTGAATAAATCTGAAAAACTGGCCCAGACCTGAAAAATAAATCTTGGCCAAATTGGGCTAAATAGACCGAAAAAACTAGTCTGAGCCTTGATTAGTTGGGTCAAGACCTGAACCATATATGGGCTAAACGGGTCTAGGCCAGGCAATGAACCTAGGCCTTACTCGACTGCTTTGGGCTTGGGCTTTAACTAATTGAGCCAGGCTTCAAAATAAAGCAGCCCAATCAATTTTCAAACTCTATTCAGGCCTTCTAAACTCAATTAGGCCTAATTGTGGCCCACTATAAATTCGACCAAAGGCCTAATTCAATCAAAGCCTTATCAACCAAGGCCTAAAATAATATTTTGGGTCATTAATCTATTAACAAATTCTTTTTTAAAATTTGGCCAAAAATAGGTGTAAACACCCATATTCTTCTCACTTTTCTTTACCTGAGATTCTTGTTTATTAGTTTTCATGAATCATCTCTCTCCTTGTTGATCCTTTGTTTCTATCATCTCTAATCCTAGTGAATTAAGGTTTCCTGGACCTCACATAAAACTGATTTGGTACTAGATTCTTTGTTCAAGGTCCTACTGTGTAACTAAATTTTGGGAATTTCTAGTTGTTTTAGACCGGCCATCTGGTTTTGGTTTGTTGCTAAATAGCATCAAAACCCCCAAAATCCCTTTTGGAGATAGCAATTTGGAATCTTTGGTGTTTTGGGTTTTTTTTTAACCTCCTCTAATTTCTGGGTTTTCTCCCATTTTGACTGTGAAGCTAATTGGATGGAAAAGGCAGCTTCTTGTTTCACCTCGAAATCTCAAGTAAAGAAAGATGAGAAGAATATGGCGTGCTCTGTTTTGTTTTGTACTCTTTGATCTGGGCTCAGTCTCGGAGGTGTTCGGCAGCGGTGGAGTGTAAATCTCCATAGCTATCTCTCTCTTTCCCCCTTTCTCTGTGTCAACGTGTTAGGGAGAGTAAAGGCTTCTTATTTAAGAAAGGTTAGCTTGGTCTTTTAACTTTTACCGTTAACAGAGTTAGTTGCACTTTACTCCAAAACTACAGGCCACAGGGAGGCAATGTGGTCATTAGTAAATCTCAGGGATGTTATCTGCCAAACGTACAAACCTCAGGGAGGTAATCTGTACTTTGCCCCATTAGGAGTATTATTTAGTATTTTCAAATAAAGTATCTGTTAAATGTATTATCTATAATTGCAGTTCGAATTAGTTTGGAACCAAAACTATGAACATAAAATATGCAATTCAAACCATATGATTCGATTTTTCATTTTACAAATCAGGACTAAACAACACTAGTAAAAAATCGTACCAAATTGGCCAATTTGAATTGGTTCAAACTGGATCCGCGGTTCGACGATCATTTTGCTCTAAATTTGTATATTTCAAAGTCCAAAGTAGATAATGTTTATAATTCTTAGGATGTGTTCCACTAACTAAAATTCAATTGAGTAAATATTTTTTCAATTAAAGATAATGTATTATGAGAGAATGATATGTCTCATAAAACAGAAAATAAGTACTCAAAAAATAAGAACCTTAGTGGAACGGAACCTTAATCTAAAATCCAAACTCTACCGTACAAAGTCCAAAACTTTGAATATTGAAACTAGAATGCCCAATATTATTAGTGACCAATGCTGGTGCTTTTGATGGTGATTTTTACATGCAATTTTTTTTATTCACTCTTGTTAAATATATCGTGTAATATCTTCCTTTATAAGTTAGTATTAATGGCGGAGACAAAATTTCAATTTGATTCGGAATGAGTATATATTCAGTACAAAAAAAAAATACATGTGCTCTACAGTTAATCACTAAAATACATAGTGAAGAGATACACATTTTAATCAAATTTTAGTAGCACCACACCCAAGCACACACCCGCACTCACATACTTAATAACCCGAAACACACGTGTAACGCCTTCTAAGGTCAACTATCCATAATACGGAGTACTACCAAAAAAGTACACTTCCAAGTTCCATCAGTTAATCACTTATCAACATACTCATAATACCCAAAACCAATACACACATTTTGTAGAATAACCATGTTTCTAAATGCAAAACTAGTTTTTTTTTTTTTTTAAAGACTCCAGATAGCACGTGCCACCCCGCTCCATTTTATTGCCTCTGCCCCTGAGAAGTATGGAATCAGATCGTTTCAACTTTTTTTTTTTTTGACTTGTATAAAATGCCCAGGCAGATCGGTTCAACTTGATCTCTCTTTTTTTGCTGAAAAGAGGTTCAAAGGTAAAAGCTTGGTAATAGCGAAAACAAGGGAATGATTGTGTAGGTGAACAGCTATCAAAAAAAGGTTGTGTAGGTTAACAAAACAGAAATTCCCAGATCCATCCCGGGCCCTCTGGCAGTTCTCTCCAGTTTTGGAGTTTTTGGGCCCATCCCAGGCCCACAATAGTTATCGGAACAGTTCGCATTGTACATCTCGTCAAGAACTACAGCCACACCAAATATTATGTTGATTGGATATCGATCAATACCTGATCATCACGCATTCATATTGAAAAAAGAATATATTGTGCACACTGGATTCAAACCCATTTGTGCGTGTTTTTTCAATATAAATGGGTGCCAATCAAGTATTGAGCCTGATCGGATGATTTTTGGGATGTTAAAAGGTCTCGACGAAATCTCCAACGTGAACGGTCACGATCATTACTGTGGACCGGAGAGAACTGCTACCTGGGAGGAGCTGGTTCCTTGAAAACTCAAGAAAAGACCGAACAAAAACCTGAAACCGCATTAAACAATATATACTGCAGCTATTACCCAATATTCCTTTCCTCCTATACAATTTTGAATGTGAAGTTAAAAACAAGAAATAGAAATTATAGCTCGCTCCAACTCACAATTTCACATGATCTACGAGACTTTCTTTGCAACGAGTCAACTTCATTTACTCCAAAGACATGGCACAAGGAATGTCGTACGCTTTAAGAATATCCGGAGTTCTTGCTCTGGCGATATCCGTCCGCAATACCAAAATCTGTACCAACATGACAAAGAAAACATCGCCCTATTAATAGGAGGATTTCTGTACATCTGCGTGCTCACACACACAACTAGAGATCCTTCAAATTAAAAACCGTTTGAGTTTGAGCTTGTCCAACATCGGTCAATTATAACCTTCAAAACTGGTATACGAACATGGACGGCCTCATCACTCGTTGCCAATTGATTTTGAATTGGATTCTTAACACGGGATCAGAGCTAGGCTAGTTATCATTCTAGTATATGTAATTATACATTGTGCCTCTGAAGTTTATAAGCTTACAACAAACAATTCTCTAAGTAAGGTTTTCAAACACGTTAAAGTTTTTTCCCTATGGGTTGGAGTGGGGGTTCTCCTAACTAGTGAATATGTTTGCAATGGTAGATTTACTACGACTAATTCAATTATTGCTTCTTCATGTAATTCGTTAAAGATAACTATATTTGCAATATTAGGGTCACTATGCTTCCCAATGCTAGAGTAGAACTGTCCACACTGACTACGTTTAGGTAGGTAATGGTCTAACAGATGAATCCTCTGAATATTGTTCTCATTAGAGCATACATACATTTACAGTAAATATATAGAATATTGGCAAAAGCAAAAAAAAAAAAAAAAAAAAAAAGATTTCAAAAGGAAAAAACAATATCTTTTAACATTATATTATATAATTATAGAAGAGATTATACACGTAGAAGAGAAAGAAAATATATTCATCTCTAACGAATTATGTGAAGAAGTCATACTTGAAATAGCTATAATAATCTACTGTTGTGTGTGTGTGTGTGTGTGTGTGTATCATATCACTTAGATTTATTAATAGAATTTTAGAATTTAAATAAATATTTACTAGTTAGGAGGAACCCACTCCAACCCATACAAAAATCTCGTGTTTACAAACCTAAATATAACTGTAAGGATAAAATTGAAACATTTAAAAATATAAGGACCAAATCAAAACCTACCTATAGCTACAAGGACTAAAAAACTAGATAGACCAAAATAAAAATGGAGGAGGACTCACCTTGAGGTTTTCAAGAGTAAATTTCATGAATTCATCATCACAACTTTCTACCATACTAACTAAGCTCTTCAACCCCTTTACAAGCTTATCATTAAAAGTCACGAGAACCTACATTGCGATAAGCAAACAAATAAGGAGATTTTATAAGCAAATTACCATAAGGACGACTAATTTATAGCTTAACGTCGTGAGTGTAACATATTCCCAAACCTGATTTTGCACCAAGTTTTCCCCCTCACACCCCACTGTAATGTCAGCTTTAAGCACCTGACCAGGAATATGCCCAAATAGTCTTAATTATAATTTGAAAGACCAACATATTCACCCATCAGGGAAAAAAACAGACAATTTAGGAGAGACCAACATATTCATGCTTGCATTTCACTCCAAAAACAGTAGAAGCAATTTAAGATTAGCAAATTTTCATGTGTAGCACCCATGTGCCACAAAGCCTACAACAATAGAGAAATGGCATGAAATGGAAAGAAAATCATAGGGAAATTCCTCAAACACAAGGTCACCTGACAAAGCACAACACGCTCTTCATATACTGCATGGGACAAAAGCTCGTATTCATCTGGAATCTCACATCCGTCGTACTTTACATCCTAGATTAGGAATTTAACAATAAATGAAAAGAAAACACTAGGGTTAGGTGCATAACACAGGTAACACAACAGTACTTACGAATATAACGTTTTCATAATATTGGATGAAGACCTAACCTATCTATGTGATTTACTCACCACATTTTGCAAATATGAGATAGAAAGAGTTGTGAAAACAAATCCTCCAATAACATAATACCGAGGAAGCATCCCAGTACTGTTGGCTGGAACAAATTGTTTGTGCGTTGGGAGTTGTGTGATCAATTCATGAATCTTTGAATCACGGAGAACCTTAATAACAATCTTATCGCCTTTATATTTTTGAGCTATAAGGTAACTGAACTCTATTCGTCGCCCTTGTTGAAATGGAACTGAAATTAATTGCAACACAGAGCATAAATTCATGGAACAATATTTACTTGATTATAGAAAACACAGAAAAATCAGGTGACATTTCAAGCCACTCAAATGATGTTTTAGTAGAATTCACTTTTCTTGCCCATACATTGAATGAAGAGACTACAAATGAAGAAAGTTGGCTTGAGGATTAACGTTACATGAAAAAAGAGGATAAACATAAAAGATTTACCTGTTCCATCGTTATTAATGCTAATCCCATCAATGCTGAGAATAACATCGTATGGTTTCAGGATCTCAAACTCTGGATAATTGGGCAAAACTTGTGTTATAAGAACACCTTGTTGATCATGTTCCATGTTCATGAACACTCGCAAACTAAAATTTTCCATATTCTGCCACTTGATGCCGAGTATTGGGAGACCTGTTGTTTCAATATATGAAGCATATGTTCAGATTATTAGTTATCTATGGATTCTTCCCCATGATCTAGGGAGGAAAAAGCAAAAAAAAAAAATCATAAAAATTCTTCTTTTTAGAAAATCATAAAAAGCCAAAGGAAAAATATGAACATAAGAATGCTAGAGTTTACATGGTTCACCTAGTACGTCAACATAAAAGGCTGCGGCAGTTCTTTCACTATGATGAAGAAAAATGCAAAACTTATTGGGGTTTCCCTTTAGCTACAATATAGACCTAGGATAACAGTTATCCGAAAATACAAGAAGTAGCTTTATTCATAGCTTCGTACTATCAAACCTCAAACCCAGTAATATAGAATTCTACTGTTTAAAAAGCATAAAAAGCAAGGATTGCATGAAACAAAAACACTTAAAATAGTACAATTAGGGTATTCAATGAGATTGAGAGATCCAAACCCACCAGTGTATGCTCCATTCTTGTCATAGTCTTGAATGAGGTGCTTAATAGTCACTGCAGGTACAGCCTCAACTTTATCGCCTCCATACTGGAGTATCATTCCCACACATTTGCCCCTGCCATTAAAAACAGGTCCACCAACTTTCCCTTGGTTCCAAGCCGCCTTGAACTGTTGACACAAACTAAGACATCTAATATTGTGGGGAAAAAAAAAACAGACAGACAGACCAAAAATTGCAACGTTGGCCATGAAGGCAAACAAACTACAGTATTTTGACCAAAAAAATAGTGAGCCCACATAAGCTCCAATTGGATTAACTTGGCCACAGCCTACTCATTTTTACAAGCAAAAAATAAAAATACATTAACTACTTGGGTTATGATGCCGGACAATCAACGAAAAAGATGAACCCTTAGAAATGTGCACCTAAACAACCCTAAAATCACATCTAAGGATTGTAATGGTACCCACATCAATAGTGGAAACAAATCAATTCCATTTCATAAACTAAATCACACATAATATTAGAAGAACTTTTTATTCAGCTGAACAAAAAAAAAAGTTGACAACAAAAACAACCAACGAAATGGATCCATTTGCTCTCATACCAAATACAACCTTAGGAATCCGCGAATCCGCATAAAGAAACCCTATAAATACATATCTAGGGGGAAAATGGGCTCCACACCAGTAATAAAAAGCAAGAAAGTAAATTTCAAAAACTAAACTCGAACAGTCGTTGTGAAGTCCTTTGAATAGGCTCCACCAAACCATAACAATACGTTAAGGTCTACGACTAGACTAATAATCTTCCATAATATAAAGAGGTGGCAATCACAACCCATATTGATCCATATCCACCCATTTACAACCCACCCATATTCTCTAATGGGTATAAATGGATAACTCAATCTCAACCCATAATTTTTATGGCTTTAAGCAGGTTGTAAATAAGACTACTTGTAAAGTATCTAAACTCCATCGTTATAACATGACAAAAATATCCTTGTATAGAGATATCAAAAGTATACATGCATATCTTTAGGTAATAATTGGTATGTTGTAACTTCTTTGCTCTTTTGAGTCATGCATTGTTTGGTTAAAGGAGAGAAGTTACAACATCTCATTTTCTGGGGAAATCTAAAAATTGTTGCCTAAATATATAATACGATTTTGTAATCTTATTTCCAACATTAATCTTATGTAGTATAATGTGTCTACAAGGACCCGAAGCCTTACTAAAAAGGAGAAAATGACAGCATTTCTTGTAACTACCTCAAAAGCCAAAAGATTGGCCTGTGAAATCACATAACATGTCATGCCCACTCTCGACACACGGCTCTTAATCACAGAAACATAGTCAGCCCCACGTGGACAGCCAGTAACAGTTATCTCTTCTCTAGATGCTGGCATATCCCCCAACTCGACTGGATTAACGCCTTTCCAAAACTCGTCATCATTCACTGTCAAAATTGCTGCATACAACATCATTCTACAAAATATCATCAGAACTACCAAAGAACAGAAAGTTAACCAAATAATTTAACATACTTAAAAAGTTGGTCTAAAGTCTTATTAATGGAAAGAATCCTGAGATGAATCTATCATAATACATTCCAATCTAAAAGGCCATCATTTTAAAAGTTCTCTAAGTACTCATCTATCTTCTTGAAATTGTTATTCTATGGACGAATTTGCAAGTATTTCTAACAAACATGTAGATATGTGATCATGCAACACTGCTAGAGAATCACAATCACCAACACCAGACATCTTTCTGTTACCTTTTCGTTTCGTTTCTTTGTTTTCCAATCCCATAGTAGTAAAAATTGCACGATTTACGATTCGATTAGTTATTGGATTCAAGATTCATGAAAAACAATCACTTTGTTTGGTTTAACATTCATCTCACTCTCATCTCATCTCTACACGTTTCTCAATACCTTTTTCTCTCT
>JAOTQK010000005.1:3654918-3676699 GCA_025642025.1 Rhododendron ferrugineum
GAATCGAACTCGAACGAGCTCTTGCCGAACCGAGCCTCGAACAGTTCGCGAACGGCTCAGTTCATTTACAGCCCTAGTCTGAAGCATGAGTAGAGCTGGGGGATCAATTTATCTAAAGTGTTATTTGCGCATGATTTTTTTGTTGTTTAGAGCAATCAGTATCCTATAAATGGTGGACGAAAGAAATGTAATTTGAAGGTGGTATATTTGGTTGGTTCTGGCGGCAAGTCATCTGATGGTGTCAGGACTCTTAATGTTATTCATAAGTGGGTAGGGAGGATGGTCCGGCAAGTCAATACCATTATGTGTGAAAGGAGTTTTGAAATTCTAGATATCATTTTCAAGCTTTCAGAGAAAGAAGTTTCACTTTAGATGGAAATCCATGTATGTTTTTGCATATAGAAATGTGTAAATAAACCTCGGCTTGTGTCTGCACTGAACATGTTGACTACGTTTATTGATTGACTGTTTGTTTGTATGTGTAGAAAGTTGTAAATAAAACCTCATTGTGTATCTGCAGTGACCATAAAGGCTAATTTGTTAATTGATCTTCCTAGGGAGCAGTATGAAGCTTGGAAGGCTGAATGTCAAAATATGGTACCTAGCATGGGTAATGGAAAGTTCATTACGGCACCAATAATAATGGATGATGACCAAATGATCAAGGATCTGACAACCAATGCTGATTCAGGAGATGACGATGGAGCCACTTCTAGTATTGACTCTGTTTTAGCCGAGAAAGTGACTCAGTGGAAGCTTGGCTTGCATCAAATTGGTTTGTAACGGGTGCAAAACTGATTCTTCTATAAAGCATTGTTATCACATTTGTTTCTGATGTTGTGTTACTCTCTTTACTCCCCTGTTGCTTCTTGGAGTTGTGCTCTGAATTTTGCTTCTTTAGCACCACTGCAAGATGTTTTTTATTTTATTTACTGATTTATTTTGATCGGAAAAAGATCACTGCAAGATGTTACTACAAGTAATTCAGAGTTGATTTTGGATGACATTTGCCATGCCATGGCCCATTGTGTTGTAATTATACTTTCCCACAATTTATAGATACATGGACATGCCTTGTGAAGCATAAAAAGGATACCTCTTTGCAAATTGAAATATTGTGCCACGTTGGTGCCGAAATACTAAATCAGGAATATGCTTCTTAAATTGAAAGCAGCATCAGATATTAGGATGATTTTGTTTGTGGTAATAATCTTTCGAACGACTTCAACTACATCTTAACTTGACGCGTAAGATGGGGGCTGCAGGTTTGGATGTCATACGCACTGACCGTGCTCTCGTCTTTTATGAAAGTGAAGCTAATCAGGCAAAACTTTGGAATGTTCTTGCTGTTTATGCTTGGGTTGACCATTCAATTGGCTACGTTCAAGGTGACAATTAAAGTGGTATTTTGTTAGTTTAGGTATCTTCAATTGTTTCCTGAGCTTTTGCTTGTGTTTCCTTTTTAACAGGAATGAATGATATTTGCTCTCCAATGGCTATTCTCATGGAGAATGAAGCAGATGCCTTTTGGTGCTTTGAGAGGGCAATGCGTAGACTGGTATGCATTCTTGGTCATCATCAGCGTGTCGTTGCTATTAGAAGTAATCGTGGAAATTGATTGCCTATCAATTAATTCCTCCTTGCCACTAGAGTTGATCTCTTCTAGTTATAGGTAGTCATGTGAGTTTGTTAGGTTCGAGCATTCAGTGATTTTAATTGGATGCGCATAGTTCTCACCGATAACGCGGCATGATTACCTGCTTTGTTTAATTTGTAGGAGTAAGGTTTCCTTGAGTAGAATTTGCCAACAACTTGACTGTGACCTTTTTCTTTACTTGTCTAGTCAAAATGCCTTGTTTGTGGTTTATACGTGGGCGTTAACTACCAGATGTGGAAGATTCATGTTGTTCTTTGAGAAAAAAGCCTATGGAGCTTGATTATGCATGATTACTGAAGTATGCCCTGGTCTCCTAACCTTTTTCCCAAGATAGTGCTACCTGATTCCGTTGCTTTAACTTCTATATATCTATTTTGCCTCCCATCTCTAATGCTTATCATTTTTTGAACTTTTCTTTAGTTCATGACTCATTTCCCTGCTTTTGTTTGAAAGAGAGAAAATTTCAGGTCCAGCGCAACCTCCTTAGGGGTGCAATCTCAGTTGAGTACTCTTGCAGGAATAATTAGAGCTATTGATCCAAAGCTTCATGAACACCTTGGTATGGGTTGATCCTGTTAGATGTTATTCTCTTGTTTTTATTGGGTGCGATATGCAATCAAGTCTCTGAATTTTGTCATGGTTATTTTTACTTGTACCTCCACAGTCTGAGGAGGATTACTTTAAGAAAGCTCATATCGGATTTTCCCATACTCTTTATATTTGGAGTACCAAATTTATTCTCCAAAATAGAAAAAGAGGATGGGTTTGAGTAAGCTCATATCAGATACACTCTTTTTTTTAATCAGCATTGAACGATACACTATTAGCCAATATTAGCTCAACATAAGTACTCTGAAATACATTTATTCTATGGCTTTGGCTCTAGTGCCCTGACCATTAAAACATGGCTTCGTATTTTCAAACTTCTGATTTTTTCGATTTTGCAGAGGAACTAGATGGTGGGCAGTATCTGTTTGCACTTCGTATGCTGATGGTACTTTTCCGGAGAGAGTTGTCAGTTGTAGATGCGCTGTACCTTTGGGAGGTAAGGAAAATCTCTTTCCTTGTTTGATTAGTCCAGTAAATATTTTTTCTCTCCATTTACAGAAGATCCATTGTTCTGAGAGCCTTGAGAAGAGATCAAAGCCAACGATTTTCAGTGGTTGTATGTTGGGAGCCTTTTTGCCTTTCTATTGATAGGTTCATATTTTCAGGTGATGTGGGCAATGGAATATAATCCAAACATGTCTTCATTATATGAGGTTTCAAGGTCTAGATCAGATGTGGCGCCAAATGAAAATGCTGTATCCAGAAAGGATACTAAGCAGCTGAAGCAGTATGGGAAATATGAGAGAAAACTTATAAAGACTGGACACGTGGACCAAAAGAGCGCCCTTGTAGTTTTCCTCGTTGCAAGTGTCATTGAGGCCAAGAAAAAACGACTTCTGAAAGAGGCTAAAGGTCCAGATGATGTTGTCAAGGTTCACATTCCACTTTCCTCTTGTTTCTCTTCTTCACCTTCGCGATTAGATGTGTCTGAAATATAACTTATTTGAACCTACTTTTACAGATTGTGGGGGAAATAACGGCTAGTCTGGATGCGAAAAGGGCATTGAGAGACACATTGAAGATCCAGGAAAAGTACCTACGGAAGGCAAGCTCATCCTTTTGTTTCTCTTTCGTTAAATCCTCATTCCATCCTCACATGCATGCATATGACTTGGGTTTCCACACATGGCTTACTGCTTATAGTGCTTACCTGTGGATGCAGGCCAAGCAATTGTAGCTAGTTCGGTGGAGCATCGGCAACATATATATATTCCATAGCGATTCAACTCGATTCTTATTCCGACCTCGCAGCATCAATTTTTTTTTAGTAGAAGCATCTATTTTTGTACCTCGGCAACTGTACAAAACATTGAGGAGTCTTCTCTGTGTTTGTTTTATGTAAGACATTGAGATGATATGGATATGTACCTCGGCAACGATATAAGAGAGTTTGTATCAGTTGGATCACAAAGGGAATTTGCTCTGCTGACTGAGAAAGGACAACACAGATAGATAGGAGTATGACCATCTAGGTGGTAGTCCAGTTGGTGGTAGTCACCACCTCTCTTTAACACCTGCGCCGGTTCGAGCCCCGGGAGGCACATTTGTGCTGGTACCCGGTGGTGCCACTAATAGGCTTTATTTCGAACCTGTATGTGGACCGAAAATGGGGATTTCTCGCCACTGTGCACCAGGTGGTGCCGTGGTGGCGGCCCGTTATCACGGACGGTAGTTATGGCTCGAACCGGACATTCCATTGATGGGTAGGGAGCCCCTATAGTCACGCCCAATGGGGAGTTACTACTCTGGTCGCCCCTCCCACCCTTTTCTTGGTTTGAAAAAAAAAGATAGATAGATAGGAGTATGTACCACCGCATTTATATAAGAGAGTTACTCAAAAGACTTGTACCATGTGCAAAGTACAAGACTCTTATCATTTTTAGAAGACTTGTGCCACGTGCAGGGTACAAGATTGTCATTGCACTACACTTCGGCATTAACAAAAATAGTTTTGATTTTAGCATTTTCAGAAGAATTGTACCATGTGTAAGGTGTGAGGCTCGTAACCACTGATATTTTGGCATTAAAGATATAATAATTTTGGCATTATTATTTACCAAATGCTAATGCCAGAATTTTTGACATTAATAAAAATAGCTTTGACATTATTATTTTTCTTTTATGATTAGTGTACATCAGTAGTAGATGGCTTTAATAAAAATAGCTTTGACATTATTATTTTTCTTTTATGATTGGTGTACATCAGTAGTAGATGGCTTGAACAAAAGTACCGTGTTAAAAGCCTACAAAATAAATTCTTATCTAAAATGAGGGAGGTGGGGAAGGCTCTTCTTATACACTCAAATTTTGGCATTAATAAAAATTGTTTTGACATTATTAATTTTCTTTTATGATTAGTGTACATTAGTAGTAGATGGCTTAAATAGAAGTATCGTGTTAAAAGCCTATTTAAATAAATTTTCTTATCTAAAATGAGGTGGGTGAGGCTTCACTTTTCGGATTGCCTGTGATTTCTATAATCAGCATAGATGGCTTAAACAAAATACCGTGCGTATATCGTTAAGACCCAGCTTCTCTCCGTTTAGACTCCAAGGAAGTCTTTGCAGTTGCATTTCGGTCGATCAACTTAATAATTGCCCAAATTTTAAAAAGAGTTAGTCTTTCAACGATTAACACCATTAAAAGCACTGTTAGAGAGAATTGCAGAGAAGTTATTAAGATAAGTAATTTTTTTCTTATAGAACAAACTATTAGATAAGTTCAGATTAATAAAAACAGAAAAACAAAAAAAAAACTACTGTATTAGATAAGAAATTAGACCGCGTAAGTTCACATCAGATACATTGAGGACCAAATACATAGCATTACATAGTTTAGGGACTAATTAAACAACATAACCATAGTTTAGTAATAGCACTGTAATTAACCCTTATTTCTTCTCTCTCTCTCTCTCTCCCCCCGCTCTTCTCCTTTGCGTAGACTCTCAGCGGAAGCAAGCATAGACTACTACTACTACTACTTCTCTCTCTCTCTCTCTCTCCACTGTTTGTTTGATCGCAGCGAACTGCCAAAGCAATCAAAGTGAGTAAGAAAAGTTGCTCAATTTACACGATCTACCTTCTCTCACCTTTTCCATTCCCGTATAGATCTTTCTCGCGTTTCTTCTCCACGATTAATTTGTTGCGAATTTCGATCTTATAGGGTGCTAATTAAGGTAATAAATCTTCTCTGTGCAGTTATTTAAGTCGAAATTATCGTACTTTTTGTTCACTTTGTTGGTGCTAACTTATTGCTTCATGTGAATCTGATCAAGGTCCGTTATGTATGCTTGGATCTTGGATTTATTGAGAATTCACATGTCATTAAGATTTTTTGCACTGAATTTACTTTGTTATTGGATCCATCATCCATAGAGTAACGTAAGTTTGGGCATACATTGGGCTAGGTTGTCATTAAATCAAGGAAAGGAAAATTAATAAGTAAGAAAATATGCTAATTGACCTATCGGTTTTGCAAAGATTGAAAGTTGATACAATGTCCATTGGAAGGGTCAACTTCGCAGCAACTTCAGGCTTTGCATTTTCGACTAAACATATCAGAACGAGCCGAAGTTTTTTTTTTTCCCGGGTTGATTTGTAAGTAATCTGATTCGCAAAAGAATGAACAGTGCAACTTGAATACTTGTGGCTAGAGATAGTTGACTTATTTTTTATTGAATCTTTGTTCGAGTTGATGCAGCAACAGTTTTTCAAGGTGATCACTCGGGCTTATTAATCAACTGAACAGTTCTTTAATTTTATTAGCTTCATGTTGAAATACTGTTTGGTGACAGCTTGTCAATCATATGTCATGTGACAACCATGATAAGTTCCATTGGTGTAAAGTGTAAACTGTCCAATTGATGACTCTCTGTATAAGCATACATATCATGATCTCATTCTCAGTTTCCAAGTTAAAAATTACTTGTCATTCAATAATATGACATTGGAGTTCTATGTAAATTCAATGTGTAATACTATATAGTATATGGCAAGTGCTTGGTCCTTACATCCATGCAATCATCAATTATCAACCTGGTCTGATATTAGATTTTGATGCAGTAAAGAGAAAAAATGGAGGGGACAATTTTCGCTCCTGCTTTAGAAGGAATGAAACATGTCAAATCTGAAGAAGGGGAAATGCTTGCAATGCCTTTCCTGGATGTCTGCAAACTAATATTACCTGTTATAGGTATGAGATACTATCAACTTCGAGCTGGGAGTGGTCGAAACTTGTCGATTCCATCTTTTATCTGTATGCTTAAGTTTAACCTTGCATCTTGGATCATTCCCATTGTCAACCCCTTTTTGCTTACAGTTTTATCTTAATTATTCCTGGAAGTCTTGGGTCTGCAGTACTAGAGCTTTTACGTAATGGTTCATATGCTGGTCTCTATAGATATGTCGAGTGTATTGTGACTATGGAGGCCGGACACTGATGAGTACGTAGTGTAGAAGCAGGTATTTGTACGAGGTCACGCACAAACTAGGCAACCAAGTTCACACTTAAATCAATATCCATATCTTTGTCTGTTTGAACTGCAATTAGTGTTTGAGTTCTGAAGCTAACAATCTACTGTGTACATATTCATCTTTTTCTTCTTCGTTTTTATGTTGGTATTTGTTGGTACACATATGGTTATGTTACTTTTGGCCTGTGGGTGGGTCCTATATCTCCGTTTTACAGTTATTCTTTCGAAGTATGCCTTGTTGCTCTACTTGCTAGGCTTATTTTTGGTGAGGTTGCTTTGTTATGCTTTTGTTCTCTTTTATTTGAGGTCTGCATTTGTCTTTTATTTGCTGTATTGTTTTCTTTAATTTCTGTTAATGATTTGTTACTTCGGTAATAATGTGTTTATTTTCTTTCTTTTTTAACATGATGGCAGACAAGTTTGGAGCTGCCATGGCACTTGTAAAATCTGACATTGGTGGCAATATCACTGTAAGACATTTTTTCTTCCACAGATCCCCTACGTGGTTATTTCTGACTAACACAATTTGGTATGCGAGACACATTCTATCCAGTTTTTAGTCTCGGAAAATTTTATGTTTATTTTCTGATCAAGGTCCCCAATCCACATGATTAAAATATTTGGAAATTCATCCCTTAGATCCTCCCAGATGCCTGCCTACTTAATCCCAACAATAATATGCGGGCACTGGGGTTCAGGCTTAGCCAATTTTTGGTCTATGCTTGCTGTGTAGTCGTGTTTTTGTCAACTTTTAGTAGATAGTTTTAGTGGCTAATAGCCTAATGTATATATCTATTTCTCTGTAGAGGTTGGAGAACAAGTATTTGTCCAACCCATCAGAATTCCACCTCTTGTACAGTATGGTACGGGTAGAGATTGAAGCCAAGACATCAAAAGCCTCATCCAGCTGCACCAATGGTCTTCTTTGGTTAACAAGGTGAGTAATCACTTACAGCATGCAGCCATGCACTATTGTAGTAATAGTGATAATATCTGGCACATACTAATTCTATTGCTGTGTGGGGATGGAATTATCTTAATTCCTTTTTTTAGTTTTTTCATTTTCTTTCCGTTGATAATTATGCTTTCTCTACGGTTCACGCATGCTAGTATGGAACTATGGATTCATGTAAGTTGTTAATTGGAATTGCCTTTATGCTAACGTGCTAAGCTGTGATTTCTGGTTAACTTCATCAGGGCCATGGATTTCTTGGTAGAATTGTTCCGCAACTTACTGGAGCATCCAGACTGGACTATGTCACAAGCTTGTTCTGATTCCTACAGCAAGACACTGAAGAAATGGCACGGCTGGCTAGCCAGTTCAAGTTTTACGGTAAAACCTTAAACTTACTATATAGCACCTAATATGTAGAGCATTGGAACCCTGTTCCATTGTGATCCAAATATATACTCCTAAATATTCTGAGAGCAGTTTCTCTTTCGACCTCATCTATAAATAATGAGGATTCCCAATTTAGGCTCATACCAGTACCCTCATGGCTTGAGAATAGCATGTGTTTGGGATGGTGATGGAAAATCAACTCTAAGCTCAGTGTCAACTGGATATTAGCCATGACAAAACTTACACACATACGTTCTGTGAAAGAGAAATTGAAAATTTGATGAATACTGACTTGGTAAACAGTAAGACACAGAGAACATTGTACTTTCAAGACTTGGATAAATAACTTCATTAAGAACATCTTGCTACAAATCCTCAAGAAATTTGTCTAAAACTAAATTGGGATTACAGCGGGCTATGAATTCTATTACGGGGACACCAGCAAAAAGGCGTATCTCTTGTTGTGGCCAATTGACTGCTGAATCACATCTTCTATTTTGATTTCTTGTTACTTTGTTTCCAATTCATGACTCCTGATTATCCTAAATTGGAATTATAGCTGGCTATGAAGCTTGCTCCTGAAAGGAAGAAATTCATGGATGTCGTAGGGGGCACTGGTGATATTGATCTTGATATTGAAAAGTTTTGCACAACCTTCTCTCCACTCCTTGAAGAGAACCACAAGTTTTTGGTAAGATATTCTGTTTATGTGATGCGATTTAGAATTATTGGTTTCTAAATAGATGATTTAATTTGCAGGCTAGTGTTGGGATGGATGACCTGAAAGCCTCATAATGCGATACTTAAAATTCACATGGTGCTCTTTCTTTTTTGTTATCGTTTTTTGTTTGAAAAAAAGAACTCCGTTTCCTGAACTTGTTAAAGTCTGATGACATCATATGAGCAATAAAAACCAGCTATGCATTCTATCTAATGATGTTTTGATTATGGCATTTTGTTTTCTCCAGTTTTGTGGGCATTACAAACGTGGTCTTAGCTGAATGTAATTTGGTTACGACTCAGAAAATTGAAAGCAATGGTGTCGTTTTTCATGTTCTCAATTATTATTATTGGAGTTTTGCGCGGCAGAGACCATTCCCCTTTCCGATTCTTAATTTTTTTGCTTGGCAAACCCAAATAGATTAAGGACAGGAAACAAAGTCGTTGGTATGAGGATTAACGGACATGAGACTTCAGATTCTGTACTGGAGATGAGTTTTGCATTTTGTTTTCCAATGCTCTTTTTATTGTAGTTCTGACATGGGCCCATAAAAGCGCAACTAGCCTAATGAGATATCCTGTTTAATTGAAGGGTTAGTCCGGTTGGTATGTTTCCCAAACAATTGACCATGGTTTGATCTTTGGGATCTGGTCCGGACTTGGGAGGAGATTAGTCAAGGTGTACGTAAACAGACCCAAATACTCTAACCGTTGAAAAAATATATATACTCCACTGATTAGGGCAAACTTCACTTGGACCCCTCGTGTTTTGGTCGATATGTGGAGGAACCCCCTGACGTTTTTTATTTTGCACATGAATCTCCGTGGCTTGCAGACCTATGTGCACCGCTAACATCCATCCGTTTATAGTGCTTGTATAATGACCTTAATGAGCCTTGTTCGTTTTGGGGCCTCAAAATCTTTGGGCACGGTTTCCAATAAATTTTCTTTATCTCTTCGCTCATTACTCACAAAAATCTCCTTCAAAATTCAAATCGAAGAGGGCCGTGTTTATATATGTAACAAATATGTTCAATATACACGAGGGAGGGAAGAATTTAAAAAAAAATCCCAAACTCTACTTTTATGGTTGTCTGTCTCATTACTACAACGGAAAATCATTGACTCACCTCATAAAATATTGTACAAACATCTCATAGGAAAATAGTACTCCAACTGCTATATGTATGCAAAGAGAAACTTATTCATGGCGGAGCTGTGAAGAAGTTATTCAAGGCTCCGCGCGATCTCGGCCGTCCGTTTCGTCTTTGGATGGTCAGGATGATAATGAAACTTTTCCGGGAAAAAGTTTAACAAAACACTTTTGGACGGTTGCGATTGACTCCGTAAATAACTATTCACGGCTCCGCCGTTAAAAAGTTTTTCTCATGTATGCACTATGACTAATTGAAAAGGAAAAAGGAAAAGACCAGAAGAATACATGGATGTGCTTTTGTAATAAGGTAAAACTAGTGCATTTTCTTTGTATTTTGACTCAACTAGAGAGGAAAAAGGAGCTATTTTGAACATTCTTTATCCCAAAGAAACAACTAAAAAGAACAAACTTTCCCAGGTAAATAGGATGATGAAGCGATGGTGTGAAGTGAAGCGTAGACACCATCTTTAATGTTAATAAGAGTGTCATGACTTCCCGTCTCTACTATGATACCGTTCTTGAGCACCGCGATCACGTCTGCATTCTTGGTTGTGGATAGTCGATGCGCCACGACCACTGTGGTCCGGTTCACCATCACTCTGTCGAGTGCATCTTGAACCACTCTCTCCGACCCTGCATCCAGCGCACTCGTAGCCTCATCGAGTAGTAATATCTTTGGACTTTTCACCATGGCACGCGCTATGGCCACCGTTGCTTTTGCCCCCCCCAACAATTGCACTCCTCGCTCCCCTACCATGGTGTCGTACCCCTGCGGTTTTAACTTGTCTTTTATGGTCAATAGACAATGAAAATAGTACTTTTGCTGTCAACTGAAAAAAATATGCTTGACCTGTTGCAATCCACTGATGAAATGGTGGGCATTTGCCAACTCTGATGCAGCTAGAGTTTCTGCCTCCGTCGCATTTCCTTCCTTTCCATACGCAATGTTAGCACGTATTGTTTCGTTAAATAGTACTGGCTCTTGGCTAACCAGACCCATCTGTTGTCTTAGCCACTTCAATTGTAGCCTTTGAATTTCAATTCCGTCCAACATAATATGACCTGACTCGGGATCGTAAAATCTTTGCAGCAATGCTATTACTGTTGATTTCCTGCGTCCACTTTCGCCAACTAGAGCTACCGTCTGAAAGTTGAGCAGAGCAAAGAAAACCTGCAAAGGCCACACTTCAATCAGAATAGTTGGACTCCAAAAGCTGCATTTGTATATCTATGTTATGATTGCTTGATGTTTTGCTTTTGGATACTGACGCGAAAAACATCACCGAATGTTGTCTTCTCGTCCTTAACTAGCTTCGCTCCAGCGTAGAAACTGCCTGCGTAAACCAGAAATTGTGAGGCAGAAGATACCCCAAAAACTATCCCGCTAACCACTCCTCGCTTTATGCCAGTATTTATAGGTCCTACACATTTCTTTTTGTACAGCTCCATCACTTTTCCTTCGGCACAAAAAGAAGCAACCGTTCTTATGCTTCCAACGGCATGCATCACTTGCAACTTGGCTTGCTTCCTCGTATGTCATCTGCACCATTTTACGTCTGCGTCTTAATTGAGTCTAGGAATAAGAAATAGAAAAACTTTTGCTAGTCGCGAATCTTATCTACTATTTTATGGTGTTTAACCTTTTCTTTTAGGTTACAAAATGTTGCAGAAAGTTACTACAGGAGATGTGTGGTAGTAGAGATTGAAGAAAGCACACCTTTGCATCCGCGTGAAACCCTTGTAGGAACTTAATTTGAACATAACCACTCAACCCTATGAGAGGTATCAAAGCGAGGACAATAAATGCAAGTCGCCATGATGCCGCGAAAGCAATTACCAATCCTGCAATTGCTGCAGCAGAGTCTTGAACAAGCAAAGCAAGTGCGTCCCCTCCTAAAGCTCGAATGGTAACTGCATCGGTAGAGAGCCGAGCTCCGATCGCTGCACTTGAGCTCTCGGGCTCATCAAACCAACTGACCTCCATCCGAACCACTTTCTCAAAACACATGGATCGCACCCTTTTTGTCAGCTTACAACCGGCCACAGAAAATAATTACGCCCTTACTGGATATGCAAACAGCGATACTGTTCCAAGGGCCCAGAAACTTGAATCTTTCTTTAGTTGATGTGGTGGCTCAAAGAACGTTTTAATCACATTTGAAATCAAAAGACCAAAAATAGGAAGTATTGAGCCACTAATAATTTCAGCGATAGCTCCTGCTATCAACACTGGAACCTCTGGCTTATTGAGATGAGCAAGTCGACGCAATGGAACTTTTGACGATTTTCCATTGTTGGCTCTTGCTTCTGCTAACGCAGTTTCAGGAACGTTGAGTCCTGTAGGTAGACCAAATGAAACTCCAAAGTGGTGGCTACTATTTCCTAGCCGATAGGATCCATGACTTATCGAACGAAGGAGTGACATTCGTTGACTTGATTGTCTACCCAAGTCTAAAATAGAATCTGATTTTTCTACCTCAACTATATCTTGTTCAGAATCCTTGTTCTCTAATGAACTTCTCTGGTGGCGGCTACTATTTCCTGGGCCAGAGGATCCATGACTTAAGGAATGAAGGAATGACATTTGTTGACTTGATTGTCTACCCAATCCTATAGTAGAATTTGATTTTTTTAGAACAACTGCAGATTGTTCGGAATCCTTGTTCACTTCTTGCAATTGTATAAGCTGAGAGTATGCTCCTTTTAGGTCCTCAAGTAGAGTCGAATGCGAGCCTGATCAAGAAACACATATGACACTAAACAGCATGAATATTCCTTTATCTTGAAAAATGCCGTGCACATATGTACGTATAAATGTATGCACGTACACATTTATGTTGATTTCTTGACTCATTAGTGTGTTACCCAAGTAGCAAGGGATTCTAAGGATTACCTTTTTCAACAATCTTTCCTTTCTGAATCACTGCAATTATGTCGGCATTCCTTACAGTGCTCAGACGATGGGCAACAATGACAGTTGTTCTATTGACCATTGTCCTGTCCAACGCCTCTTGCACAATCCTCTCAGACTCTACATCGAGTGCACTTGTTGCTTCATCTAAGAGTAAATATGTGGGTCTTTTATAATTGCCCTGGCTATGGCAACTCTGTGCTTCTGTACACCGGACAGTTGAGTTCCATGCTCACCGACCATAGTGTCTAATCCCTACATTCATAGCCGAGATAAGTTATAACAGAGAATCAAACCATGCTCGACCAGGTAAAGTAAAATAATGCTGTACGTACCAATTAACGAAAAGAAAAAAAAAGGTAGAACCTGAGGTAGTTTGTCAATGAATTTAGCAGCATTGGCTAGCCCAACTGCTGCTTTAATTTCGTCTAGGGTTGCCTCGTCCTTTCCATATGCAATATTGTCCTTGATGCTGCACGTAAAAAGGACAGGCTCTTGGCTAACAAGACCTATTTTCTCCCGAACCCATTTCAGTTGGAACTCTTTGAGATTAATACCATCAATGAGGACTTGACCAGATTGTGGATCATAAAATCTCTGTACTAGATTTATAACCATTGACTTTCCGCTACCACTCAGTCCAACCACAGCTGCTGTCTTGCCACTTGGGATAGAAATCGAGAATCCGCTTAATATTTGCTCATTTGGTCTAGCTGGATAGCTAAAATAAACATCTCTCAACTCTATATCGCCACGAATATCATCCAATTTTTTGCCTTTGATTTCATTTGCGTCTATCTCAGGCTTCCTATTTATCATCTCAAACATCTTGAATGCTGCTTCTTGACCCACGGCAAATGCAGTCATGCAGGTAGATGCTTGTCCAAGAGACCTGAAACAACCATATTACACCAAACATTGTTATGAAATGTGCGAACAAATTTGTGATGCTTGTCACTCTAGGGGTCCAACGAAATTAACTTTTCTAGTCGGCAGACATTTTTTGCATAAGCAAAGTGGAAAAAAGTTCGAAAGTGACGCTTACATGGAACCAATTAGCACAGCAATAAGTACATTGAGTACATCACCTCCGGTGTATCCCTTAGTTAATATCATCTTTGCACCAAACCATGTAGCCAAAGAATAAGTGCAGAATATGACACACAGAATTACTCCAAAACCGAATCCAGTAGCTAAGCCTTCTTGAATACCTGACTTGTAAGCATCCACAAGAGATTTGTCATACTTAAATTACAACTTGCTTCTCCCCAGTGAATGACGCAACCTGAACGTAAATCGATAGAAAAGCCAAAAAAAAAAAGAAATGATTAAACAAGTTTTTAGTTTAAACAAGTCCAAAGTCATTGAATTGCTTGTAGGGAGCAATTACATAATACAGTTCTAACTTCTAATTGAGCCAATAGTCTGTTCAACCACAATGGCTGCCTGCTTTAGCGTATGCATCTTGCCCGTTAGATGCCGCTTTGGATATAAAGATAGCAGCGGCTGCACCAGCTAGTACAAGTAGAGGAATAGAGGATGACAAGACAAGCGTAAGGAGCCAACCCTTAATGAATGCTATCACAAAGCCTGCTAAAAATGTAGAGAACAACTGCATAAATTTCCCAACCTGCATTGAAACACAATAAATGAATGGACATTTATACATACAAGGAAACGTGGCCTGTGTGAGTGTGTTATTTGAGCAAGAATTGTGAATTGGTACCTTCTCACCCATAGCATCTTGAATGAGAACAGTGTCACCTGACATCCGACCTACAACTTCTCTTGTGTTCGTTTCTATGTCAAAGAAAGCTATATCTTGTCTCATTATAGTTTTCAAATAGAGGCTCCTTATTCTTGCGGCTTGTCGCTCTCCCGTTACCATCCAACAAGACACCTCTAACAAACCCCACAAAAAACAATCTCCAAATCTAACAAATACTAACATCCTATCGTCTTCTGCCAAAAAACAATCTCCAAATCTGAGGAACATAATCTCAAGCCCGTTTGCCACCAGTACTCTGGAACTTAAGCCAACACAAATCTTTCATTAATTTCCAAGGCATTCAAAGGATGAATTGTTATTAATCATTTTCCACAGCATAGACCAAATTTTATCATAGCATATGACATATCCCGAGTTTTCTTTTGATTTTGGACGTTCTGTTTATTCACTGAAGCTACCTCAATTATCTTCGTTACACTGTCATAATTTTTTGAAACGAATCGATGTGGTTGAATACCGAAAAATGACGTCATTGTGTACCTATTACAAATGATATCTTTTTCTTTCAAAATACTACAATTCAACACAAAGCAGAGATTTGAGAGAGAGAAAATGGTAATGTTGAAAAAACAGATGATGGTGAAATCCTTTCTCCCCATAGTGAAATAAACAAAAATCAAACCCAACGTTCATTTCGACTTCATACCTAAATAATTCATTTTTTGCGATTTCCTAAAGGTTTGTGTGGACTGAATTGAATTTCACGTATCTAACATTCGTCAAGCCTGACTGAGGAATTACTACATTTGATCCCTTACATTACATCACAAGGGAGTGTTAAAAGGATACATTAAATTGTCTGTATCCATAAGAGTGATCTCTCCCTGTATGTGTGTATTTCATGTGACTCACTGCTGTCATTTTTTTGGGGGATATTTGTATTTCAAAATTCTGTAATCATAGGTTAAAAGCGCGCACATAGTTTACTGTAAATCGTTTATAATCGATAACTAGAGGTCGGGCATACGCGATGCGTGTGCAAGTCGAATTTTGATGGTGTTTTCAACTGTCGCGTGGAATTTAGATTTTCCTCTTCTTCTCGTCTTCCTTGAAACTTCATCAAAATTCAATTTGCACACGTATCACGTGTGCCCGACTTCTAGTGAACAAAATGTATCATAGTCAACATAATTTGCCGTAGCATAGACCATAGTCAACCTAGAAAAGCACTAGCGGAGTTAGGCTAAGTGCGAAAACAATGTGTCGGAGTGCGGTCAAGTTAAAAGCTTGAAGAGAATGTGCCATAATGGGTTCAAGCTAGGCAAGCACCATGGTAGAGTCAGGCTAAGTGCGCAAACAGGGGATGTTGCCAAGCGGCCAATCCGGCCGTTTATCTCGGCACGGACGGTTCGGATTGAATCTGAACGCATACAAATCTGGGCCGTCGATTGCTCGGCAAAGATCCGAGCCGTTGATTATCGAAATGAACGGCCAAATCGGCCTCTTGACACCCGCTTAGTGGCATCCCACATTCATGTCACACTAAACATACAATAGGTTTAAATATTTTTGCTGCTATTAGAAAACAGTTTATGGGGTGAATTTCGTTGCGAATAAAGCTTCGAATCCCAACACGTCATACATAAATATTTTGTGAATTTTTTTCGACAAGCGAATAAAAAAAAGACGTTTTAAACCTTTCTATTATTAGCATAGGATTTTTATTAATTTTTTTTTTTTTGGGGTTTTCGCCCCCTCAAATTCCGATCAGTTTCTGGTTTTCAATGATGGGTAGTTACTTACCAACAAACCTCGTTTGCATTGCCATCAAACCAAAAAAAAAAACCAACGAATTAAGCATCAATATTCTTCCTCCTTTTCCCACCATTGAACATCTTTACAACTGAACAATACAACATTACTATACTGCTTTTCCATGCCATTTTAAACTCCCTTTTGCCCTTTCATTTTTTTTTTCACCTTCAAATCCTGAGAGAATCTCGCGATCAGTCGGGAAATTGCAATGAAAAGCCTTGACAACGCGTCGTGTTTTTCTCTTGTAAAGGTGATTTTTCTTTGATCTTTTTCTCTGATGCTTCATTTGGTGTTCTAAGAGTTATAGTATAATTTTTAGGAGTGTTCGGTTTGTTTTATTTCTCATTTCTTGTTTCAGATCTGAAGGTCAAATTTTGCGATTCCAAGTTTGGAAGGCTACAACGGACAAGAATTCGGTTGGAGAAATATTACACTGTGAAATAATGAGCACCAAGGTGAAGGGCCTCTTGAAAGGTCTACGATACATTACTCAAAAATTCGGTAAGTATTTGTTTCTCTCCAATTGAGGCGCCAATTTACTTGACGCGCGCTATGTTTGGATTTCAGATTTGTGTAGAAATCAGGGGAAAAAACGATTTGGAGTACTTGGAAAACGAGAAGAAGAAGAAGATCCAAAAGTAGCATGAATGCTTTCGTACATTCGCTTTTCATGTATTATGAAACACGAAATTCATGAAAAAGAGAAAGGGAAAACAATAAGGCAATGTTGGTTTTTTCATGATCAAGATTTTTCATGGTGGAAGGTGAGGATAACACACGTGGCCGTGCTCGCCCGTTTAGGCACCTCCCTTCACCAGGCAGCCGGTTCAACTCCCGCCTTCCTCATCCCTGTCCCCTAGGATAGCTTAGAATTAGGATTTGCCATGTTCAATGAAAAAAAAGATCTGTCATGGCGACTGTAAGGCCATATTTGGAAGAGAAAATCTTCTTTACGGAGATGCTGTAAACACTTGCTTACAGCACTCAATCATGACCGTTCAAAAGTATTTTGGACGATCAAGATGTTAATGGAACTTTTCCGGGAAAGAGTTAATTGTGACTAGTCATAATTGAAAATGAATCTCAGCCATTGATTGCACGAATAGACGACTGAGATTGCGCTGCTCCGTTCACGGAGCCTCCGTGAAAAAGACTCTCTATTTGGAAAGTGCTAATGGAATACTAACCCAAAAAAAAAAAAAAAAAAGTGCTAATGGAATTGGTAAATTATGTTTGCAGATGAGGGTAAAGAACCAGAAATGGATATTGGTTTTCCAACAGATGTAAAGCATGTGGCTCACATAGGGTGGGATGGACCCTCTGTAGATACACCAAGCTGGGTAAATATTCTTCTTTTTTGGTTTAAAGAAGGGGCAATATGTCCAGTGCAAATATAAACTGGAAAACCTTGGCTATGTAGACAAACCATTTTGTTGCTCATATTGTGATGTCTTTGTGCAGATGAAGGAATTCAGATCCCAACAAGGATTCCAATCAGCACCATTGAGTGCCAATGGGGAACCAAAGGAGAATCCTGAAGTCAAATGGGTTTCTCAGGGTATGTCAATTGATCACTTCTCACTTTCCTTAGTAAGCGCGCGCGCACACACACAAAAAAAAAAGGGACCAAAATTTGAGGGCACAAACATTCCCTTATGTTTGAGTTGGCTCTGGTTTAACAGGGAGTTATGACAGAGTATCTTAAGCTTGTTTGGCTCATGTTTTTGTAGATTCATGCCGTAGGAGTTCGAGATCACATAACTCTCCATTGAATGACAACGATGCATCGTCGAAATCAACGAGACGCCACTCTTCTGCAGATGCAGATGGTCCTACTATAACAGAAAGCCCAACTCGGGATCCATCCACCAAGTCAAGGCAATCAAGGAGATCATCCAACGGCTCTAAAACGAATCGACAACCCAAAGATTCAAGTCTTGAATCGGATTCATCATCGCATGGCACGCCAGACATCCCGAAGAAAGCGCGGCAAAAGAAGTCGAAGGAATCAGTAGGTGGGGGGTCATCGAGATCATCGAGGTCGAAAGCAAACGCTCCGACTTCATATACATCTACGTTCTCAGACCCTGGAGCAGATACCGAATCCATATCTAGAACCTGCAACGGCAACCTTTGTCAACGTTCCAGTTTGAAACCTTTCGCGAAAGAGGAAGACAAGGAATGTAATGAGGTTTCTTGAAAAGTTTTTGGGCCTTTGTGTTGTAGCTAGGGAGACTTGGTTAGTTGAAACAAAATTTTGCTTAAATCTCACCATTCCTTTTGTAGTATACCAATGTCACACATGTTTTAGACACCAGAACTAAGAACAACTTGAGAATAGTTTTGCGCCTGTACCCATGCTCATTTGGTCAACTTTTTACCCCTTGAAACCACCTTTCCCCCTTGGAGATTCTAGGATGTATGGCAATTGAGTATGCGATTATGAAAAATGTTCGCCACTTTTCGATTTTCAACCTATGAAGCAATCGAAATGCTCAGTATTCGTAGTTTCTACGTATACCAAGTTGTTATAAGGTCTTTAAGCTCCAGTAGCTTAGGTTACATGTTCGAGAAAGATGGATATAGAATTGTATTCTTTTATAGGCAAAATGCGGATTACCTCCATAAATGGAAACATAAATATATATGCAGCTTTCACTGGTGGAAACTCCTAATTACATAATTATCCCTTCCAACTACAATTACTACAACCTCACAAAATTGATGTCCCAACAAGTCAGCAGTGTAAAATGTGAAGTTATACTAACAACTACTCGTATGCTAGAAGGAACAAAAACCCCAGAAACATCAACAGATGAGAAGCTTGTTGGACAGAATTGCCCCCAACAAACAGGACTTGGCTAGAACCGATACGAGAGATGTTGCTGCACAATTTCAACTGCCCTAAACTGCCACTAATTTTCGCATGCCTCAATCCCTCGTCAACGCACAGATCTGGGTTCCCTTCCAACATCAGCTTCTCCCCCATTTTCGCGGCGAATTTAACCGAAAACGGAAGTTTACCCCTCAACTTGTTGTTCATCAGATTAATCTCACTCAGAGACTCCAATGACCCAAACTCCTCTGGCACTGTCCCTTCAAGCCCATTGTTATCGAGCCCTATATAGCACGCGTTTCTTAGAAATACCCCCATGGAAGCCGGAATATTCCCAACCAGTCCGGTGCCAGATAACCCAATTCCCATAATACCCCCGAGATTCTCCCAAATCTCCGGAATCGCCCCTCCGAGGTTGTTCCCACTCAAATGCACTTCTCTCAAACTAGTCATCTCTCCTAAAAACAGAGGAATCCCAAACTTACCAAAACTATTATAACCCAGATCAAGAAACTCCAACTTCCTCAGATTCTTCAACCCACCTGGGATTTTCCCCGAAAAATTATTCCAACTAAGATCAACCTTCAAAACCTCCGTTAACCCTCCGATCGAATCCGGCACGTTTCCTTCGAACCCATTCTGGCTAAGATCAAGAACCTTCAGTTTCTTCAACTTGGACAAATCTCCCTTCACTTCCCCAGTGAACTTATTCCTCGAGAGCGTGATCTGTTCGAGGCTGGTTAAATCACCCAAACCATCTGGGATTTCGCCAGAAACATTATTCCCGGTGAAAACCAACCTCCTTAAACTCGTTAAGTTTCCCATTTTACCCTTTAAAGAGCCAACCAGAGACGGGTTTTCGACGAACAAGACCTCCTCCAGAGAAGAGCCGAAAGCAGAGAGGTCTGGAACAGGGACTTGTTTGGAAGAGAAAAAGCATTTGTAGAAGAAGAGTTTACGGAGGTATTTGAAGGAGGAGAGGAGAGGAGTGGTTATAGTGGAGTTGGGAGTGCACGGTGGGTTCGGGGAGTAATCCGAGACGTAGCCGAAGCTTAGCTCGGTGACGTGGGTGGATTGAGAGCCGTCGGATTCGTCGAACAAGTCGCAGGAGACGCCGTGCGGGGCGGAGAGGCAGAGATCGTCGGGGAAGAGGTTTTGCCAGGGGATTTCCGAGTTGATCGAGTCGAGGACTCGGTAGACCGATTCTTGCTCGGCCAAGTCTAGGGCGGGTTGGGAGATTACTTGGTTGAAGATTAGGAAGAGAGTGAGAGCACAAAGCAGAGAGAAAGAGACAGCCATTGTTGTTGGAGAAGACGAGTTGTTAGAAATTGCTTGGTGGGTTTTAAAGGCAGAGAGAGAGAGAGAGAGAGAGAGAGAGAGTAGGGCTTTAAAGAGGGAAGGAGGAGGGGGGAGGAGAGAGAAGGGACCACGGGGATGTCGGTCTTGAAAGATGAAAGAGAAGGTTGGAAGGAGGGACAAAGGTTTGCAGGAGTTTATTTGCTTTTTTGTTTGTTTGTTTGTATGATTTGGAATGACGAAAATGACCTTGGTTGTACTGGCATGGATTTTGTTACTCATGGATCAGTGGTAAATTCGATTTGGACAGATGGTAATGATGGTGGGTAATATAATCCAGCCACATCGAAATGACATACTTGATCGAATCAAATTTACTGTAACTAGATTCCATGCATGCACCTTATTGAACGATTTTGGTTGAGTTTGAAGTCTCTTTTAACCCATATTTTTATTTTTTTATTTTTTATTTTTTCCCAATTTGTTTCTCTGTCTTGTCTTGATTAAAAATAGCTTTTGCTCATATTATTTTTGGCACCAATAAAAAATATAACCATTTGGAACTGTGACTTTGTTAGAGGAAAATGCTAGCTAGCTCATTTGTTGTCTAAGAGCTAGATTAAGTATAAACCTATATACCTGACTATATCTATGTGGGGTCCTAATTTTGAGACAAAATTTGGAGGCTTGACTTGGCCACCTTGTGCGCCTCACCTCAGGGCTCGGCCCTATATGGAACCAACAATCAGAGGCTTAGCATCATATAATATCCCTTTCATTTTGAGTTGGCTGTAATGAGATTTTAAAAGCTTAAAACCTATTCCAAGCATATCTACCATGAAGCCAACAAAGGTGTCGATGCACTTGTCGTTGAGGCTCCAATTTTAGTGGGAGAGATGCATAGCTATCATTAATTATATTCCTTTACGTCTTGTTAATTTGCTTCACGCGGACTCTATTGGAAAACAACACCCACGGGATGTAGTATTTCAAATTCTTTTAATGCAAGTTCCTTTTAACCAAGAAAAAAAAATGCCTGAATGAATCCTGTTACCACCTTTTTGGGCCTCCTCCTAACTAGATGAGGAGTGAGGACTTGTTAAAGATAGAAACACTCAGGGCCCGTTTGATAAACTTCTAGGGGTTAGAATTGGATTATCAATGTAACGACCCGCTCCTGCCTTGTACAATATTGTCCGCTTTAGACGCCCAAAGATCGTAAACTTCCCAGTAGGGTCA
>JAOTQK010000005.1:3686837-3699580 GCA_025642025.1 Rhododendron ferrugineum
CCAAATATACTCATTTAGTGACAAAATTAAATTTCGTCGCCACTTTTTCGTCACCAATTTTCATTTTTCTTGTAGTGAATTTCCAGATTTTGTTCTCACGTTATTGGGCCTCGGCCTGTTGGAAAAAAACAAGATTACACCCACCTAAAGTGCTCTCTCTCTCTCCAGTATACTAACTTGACCGTCGGAGGGGTGAATGGTGGACCACCACCTCTCGCCTTGGTGCAGGTAATGCGGAGGAGCACGAAGATGGGCGATCCAAAGGAGTTCGAGGAGAAACCATCACACCACAATGTGAATTATGGTATAGGTGGGGTCCACACATCATATGAATGTGTGTGTGCACCCGCTTTCAACTCTAGCATCTCTCGTGTACATACTCTCTCGTCCTTTGTTTAATGGTCCCTCAGTTTATTCTGACCGGATAAAAAATTAATTATATCTTTCAATTGGTAATAAATTTTATATTCAATATGAATTTTACGTGATAGATCTCGATTAGTTCTATAATACAATATTTTTAAAATCACGTAAAATATTTTAAATTACAAAATATAATCAATTAAAAAGTAAAACAAATTTCTAAAAAAATTATTAAATGGGGACGGAGAGAGTACTTCCTATCACCAAATAAGAGTGCCGATACTAAAGAGAGAAGCTTTTTTGTTTTTTTTTTGTGTGTGATAAATATCACATTTTATAGAAAAATACAAACCCAAATTTTACAAGCAATATTGGGACGCCGCACGACACACTAACAATTTGAATAATGATTTGTTTGGAATAAAGACGGAATAAAATTAGAAAATTATACGGAATTTAGCCAATGAAATCCAGTCCTAAACAAAAAAATGTTATTAATATTTCTATCATTAATTAATCTCGTACAAATCAAACGTACGTGGAAGATAACAAACCACCTTAGATCGATCAAAAAAACCAAACCAAACCAAACCATCTCACTATTAATTCTACTCTGATCAGTATCCCAATCCCTATTAACTTGATCTTTTGATCTCCAACACTAATTAGAAGTAAAAAAAGAGAATGTGAAAAGCTCTCACCCCCTCTTTTTTTACTTTTTCTCTAAAAACAAAAAAAACCAAAAATATATTCGATCGACTAAAACTCATGTCAGTCAACCACCCAAACACCCACTGAGCTCTATATTTCACTACAAATTTCACCACTACGTACTGGGGCCCACTGGTAATTTCAGAAATTTGCTTCGTGATTTCTTGTATCTTTTTTTCAATGAAATCTACCTTGGCTTTTTTTTTTTTCTTTCACATGCATTTTCTGCCCGGGCTGCCTTTTCCACCTTCCCAGTAGGGGATCCCCGAAAGCCCTTCCCTCTGCTTGTCTCTTGCATTTTGAAGTGTGCCTTGTCGAGTCTCTTCCGGAACAACTTCAAATCACTCCTTAGAGCGTTAAGTTTACTCTTCTTCTGCTTAGGCGCCGTAAGAGGTTTTTGCCTATCCTCTGTAACCAAAAAAAAAAATTAGATAGAGAACAAGTGAGAGGATAGACCAACCACAACCAGGTTTGTCCGGAAAAGAATTATGGTGAAAAAGAAAGAGAGAGAGAGACCGGATGGTTTGGAGCACTTGATGCGAAGCGGCGGCGGAAATGCGGAGCTGCAGAAGTGGAGTGGAGGAGGTGGTGGGTCGCCGGAGGAGCTGACCGGATGGTTTGGAGCACTTGATAAGAAGCTGCGGCGGAGCGGTGGCGGAAATGAGGAGCTGCAGAGGTGGAGCGGAGGTGGTGGTAGGTCGCCGGAGGAGCTGCATCGCCGGCGCGAGCAAGTTGTTCATCGTACCTCTCTCTCTCTCTCTCTTTTCTGTGTTTCGTTTGTCACTGCGAAAGTTTCTCTCGAGGAGTACTTAGGACCCGATCCTCTCTCCAACAAGCCTGCCACGTCATTACTGAAGGCATCCAACGGCTTTAATTAAACCACGCAAGCCAAGACTTATTAGTTAGAGAAATAGTAGTGGAGAAGTATTACTTTGTGGGACGACGCCGTTTATGATGAAATGACATCTCTACCCCGTTTAGGAATGGTAATTTACGTTATTGTCGTCATCGTATGCCTTCCTTCCCATCTCCTCTCTTCCGCTCCCTACCGCCTCTATCTTCATCACCACCGGTCTGCCACCATCGAACAACTCTCACCACTACAACAATCTCATTGCTACCTCACACCAGCTCTATCTTCATCACCACCGGTCTGCCACCATGTAAGTTTTATGATCCCATTTAATTAGTAATGTAGCGGAAATAGTAGCTCAGTTTAATGGCTCAAATCTGACTCTCTGTTCGTCACAACTAATTAGGGTTATTTCGATTAAACTGCATTTTTCTTGTTGCTTGTGTGGCTTTTCAGTGGTAGGCTGGTAGCTAGTGCTTACATTAGGACAGTTGACTGGTTTTAGTGGAGGAACAACACAAGCATATATGTTGAGCTGCTAAAAATTTGGTCAGGTCTTTATGTGGGTAAAAAGTTTTTATTGGTAAGTTATTGTACCAGGTGATCTATTGGCTAAGGAAGTGAAAAATAAATTGAAGAAGAAGAGGAGGATAGAGTTCCGCTAAGCAGTTTGGGTGTCGCATCTGCAAATCCGGAAGAGTATGCAATATGTTAGCATAGGTTGCTACTGTATTGCGTATACCATACTCATTTGTTAATTTCCTTCTTATCTCTTTTCGCCTTTTCATTGGGTAAGGTCTTGATTGCATTTTCTGCTGAAAGATAGATATTGAGTCATTGACAGTAGCCTAATTTCTTGTTCAGTAGGATTACATTGCCTCTAGTTTGTGTTCAAGGCATTATCGGGATACGTTTATTTTAGTACGTTTATACTTAACTTTGTTCACACAAAGTCTGGATGAACTAGAAAGCTTAGCTGTTTCTAGAAGTCATGAATTGATTCTTTCAGGATATCGTATCAGCATTCTAGCTATAAATGAAGTGATCTGCCATATGTTTCTGGCTATGTCGGCAATGCGTCTAGAGGTCCTTGATCCTTTTTTTGTTGATCGATTTTGACGTTACATGTTATTGGCCTCCTAACATTTTGGTTTTCTAAGAAGCACTGTCAGAAATGCGTATCACTAGTAGGACGGTAATAATTGTAGACATGCTTTTTCTCGAGTTTTGATAGTCGTGTATGTACTCAAAAGAATGAAGTGGCATCATATCCGTGTAGAACCTGCTGAAATTGTTTAAACTATCGCACTTGCACACTATTACCGATTGTGTATCTTGTCATGGCATTTTACGTTGGACCTTGCACCTTTCCTCTAGGATAGGTAGGACTAAGGAGATACACCTGAATACTTGACATCATCTGGAGACTGATGAACTGTAAGCTTATTTGATGAATATATAAATCCCGTGGTGACCAAGGAGACCATGGTTGTGCTCTACTGCCCATTGGTTGTCAGCATTCTCTAATTTTTTGAATCAAATCTGATGATAGCTGTTATCCGATGGCAGGCAAGAAATAACACTGGGGACAGTAGCGTACCTGGAGGAAGCAGGGAGGAGGAACTTCTTTGCAGTTCAGCAAACAATGAATTGCCATTCAACAGCCATGCAGAACTATATATCAAATTAAGGGCCGTTAAAATAGAAATAGAAGCTGTTGCATCTAGTGTTGAACAGGTCAAGAACTTTACAAGTATTGAAAATCACGTCTCTGATGGCAGGGGAAAAGAAGGTGAGGAGGATGATAGTGCTATCCAGGTTTCGCGTAATAATTTAACCCTACAGCAGGTGTTGGCGACTGAGAGACTTGAGAAGCCTGAATAAAACTAAGGGTCAGCTTGAGAAGGAAATCTCAAACTTATGCAAGAATGGCCCTTCCAAGCTCAATAAACACGATAGAGTGATACATGATCTTGTTAAAGAAGAACCAAGGCTTAAATCAAGATTGAAACAAGTTCAGAAGCCAAGCAAGAATCCTAAGAAGCGTCAGAAAATAGTTTCATTTGATGAAGATGGAGATTTTGATGCAGTGTTAAATTCAGCATCTGCTGGGTTTTTTTTTGGAACAGTGAGTTAAACATGGTTTTTTGGCCTACTATACTAAGTTGGATAGGAAATGTAGTTGGTAGAAGGGATTTAAGTGGTTGATTGTATGTTCTTATCCTTCGACAAAAGTTAAAAGTCTATTGCAATTGACAATATATTGTAGTAATTGGATGTTTGAAGTTGCTTAAGAGCGTAGGAATGATGTTGGCCTGGAGATATGATGATGAACTGTGATCGTCGGGAAAGGGACGAGTTAGAGAGGAAAGGAGTTTTAACCCCCTTTCACAAGCTTAAGGGTTTTGAGCGTCACATAAAAATAGCTGGGCCATCTGACAAACGTAGTGTATGTGTGTGAAGAAGATAGCTAGAGAAAGTAGTAGAGCATTGCTGTCTATGTCAGAGGCTGCACAAGCTAGTCCAACTTCTAAGCTTCTCAATTCAGAATCCTTGCCAAAACTTGAAGCACCCATTCATCCTTTTGAAAGACCAAGAACACTAGCTGTTGAAGATTCCTGGATCACCTCCAAAGGAGACAGATACGAACAACAAATTACATTAAGGAAAAGGAAAAAACCATTAGCGGGAAAGAAATGGAGAAAATTAGCTTCTCACGAGGGAGATGATCTGGAGTTCTGGACCAGTCATGTATGTTTGGGCAGTTACTCTATGAGTTCTTTAGCTTAATTCAACTCCTAATTATCAATCGTTACTCCTTCTATAGGAGTCAGTCAAGTTGTGAGATGTTGAGGGTGTAATTGTTCTTGGATGACATCCAATTGCATGAGAGATTTAGGAACCTGTGATGCATGTACTCCTATTAGATGGGTTTTATTTTATTTCAATTTGGGAGCAGGCATATGGGTTTAATTGGGGACCACTTGCAAATTGCAATATCAACAATAATTATTAGTACTATTTTTATGATATGGGGATGCAGTCAGGTGCAACCCGGGTTTAGACTTCAACGTTTCGTTTGGTAGAGGGAAATAGAATGGCATTTCCATACATTGATCTCTTTAATATCTCGATCAAATCAAGCTGTTCAGCACATTTCTAGTCGCTTCACATTTCAACTGGCCGGGGACCAACAATATTGGTGCAGCATATATTTTTACCCAGTACGGGGTTCAAACACAGTAGTACTTAAAACTCTTTATCCGTAAAATGATTACTCATTTTTTCTACCTATAGATATATTACAAACATAACGAAAACAAACCCCAAGATAAATTCCATAGCTCTCTTTCTGTACATATATGTACAGACCCAATGATATCGATATATTACCACAAAGAATTTAGACAACAAATCAAAGGGCTTCGAAATAGAGGCATACAATATTAGTAATGATATCGTTTTGCTTGATGTGGCTTATTTGGAGAGAACATAATGTAAGATACTTTGATGGAGTGGACAAACTTTTATATATATATATATATATATATGTATGTATGTTTGTTTGTTTAAGACAGTTTATAATGCCAAAACCAAAATTGTTGCTGTCAAAATCCATCCATCTGAATTGACTTATTTGCCCTCCTATCATTTCAACCTACTTTATAACTCTCTCTTTCTCTCTCCTGAACAAACCCGGTCGCTCAAACCCCGCTTCCACCACAGCCTCAACACCTCCCTCCACCACCATCACCATTATACCAAATCGACCAAACCCCTCCCTCCACCTGATCTTCGGCCCCGTCCTCAGCTTCCAAAACCTCGCCACCGCCGCTCCCTTGGCATGGAATTCCTCTTCACGCACTTTACGTAGTCCCCGACGACGTACACCTTGAATATCACGCCGCCGTGGTTGTTGACGAATTCTTGCAGCACGATCGGGGGCATCAGCTTGCTCAAGCCCTCTTGGTTGAACACCAGCAACATCTTGTGCGACTTCACGCTCCCGTCGGCCACCGTGGTCGCGGTTTCTAAATTCAACTCCAGCTCCCCCACCACGTCGAGCTTCGAGATCCGGTTGTGCAGCCGCTCGATGTCGTCCGTCGAGGTTTCGGAAGTTGGGGGAGGCGAGGAGTCGGTAGGACTAGGGAGCTTCGGGCGGCAGCGAGGTTTCGGCTTCCGGTTCAATCAATGGGAATTCATCTGTGCAAAACACATCATTGATCACTTCCATTAATGAATTTTCACTTGGATTTAATTCCTCCGTAATCGATGATTCAATTGATGATGACTCTGTTTTATTGCTTGGGCCTGGGCCCTCTCGTTGATCTTCTTGTTTTTCTTTGTAGTTGATCAGTTGGGAGTGGTTTGTGTGTTAGAGGATCAACCCCATTTTATTGAGTTTACTATTATGTGAGTTTTTTCTTGTGGTGGTGGTGGTGGTGGTGGTGGTGGTGGTGGTGGTGGTGGTGGTGGAAGGGGGTGGTTGAGGGGTTTGGTCGACTGGGTTGTTTAGGAGAGAGCAAGAGAGAGAGTAAAGTAGGGTGAAATGGTAGGAGGGCAAAGAAGTCAATTCACATGGGTGAGTTTTGGCAGCTTTGGTTTTGCATTATCAGTTGCCTTGTTTAATAGTCTTTTACTTTCTAATGTGCATTGTGAGAGCAAGTTTATCAATAGAAAGGTAAAAAAAGGTAAAAAAAACTTGTGAACAGTGCATATTTTTTATTTTACCTACTCATATTTCTTTCAACACTATACCAATACAATTTATTTTTTCTATTTTTTATTAACATATTAATAAATAGAGAGAGAGAGAGAGAGAAGAAACAATAAAAAAATAGATTGCTTATGAATAGTTGTGAGCTATTTTTAGCTCACAACTATGGATGGAGGCAAAATGCCTCTCCCTTTAACTACTCTGATGTTCGGGTACATTTCCTTTTTTGTGAAGTAAAATGACTATAAAGCTACTTTGAAGTAGCTCATAAACTTGCTCTGAGGCGTTGAGAAATGCAATCCTACCCTTCAAAAGGGACAAATATTCTTAGGAGTGTAGAGTGACGTACAGTTGAAGTCAAGGCCAGCCCTGGCCCCTGAGCGTAGAACCAGGAGGAGACGGCCGTCTTCAAACCCACCAAGAAATGGGAAAAAAAAAAAGAAAAAGAAAAAGGGCTCCAACTATTTTATGTACCCAGCATATAAGCTCAAAAGGAAATTTGTGTAACAACATTAAGGGCCATATTTAATTAAAACCTAAAAGGACCCAATTTTACCAGCCCAACTTGATTTACATGATCTGCTGAATTAAAAAAAGGGAAAATGACGGCCCAGGATGTGTTTTGATAATTACTACACGTCAAGAACATGCTGATAACATTTATTAATGCTGAAAATGTCTTTGGTGGGTATTAATTATCAAAACACGTCATTGACCATCATTTTCCCTTTAAAAAATGAACAATGTTGCTCAGGTCTAATATCGGGCCGAAACAGGGGGAAAAAAAAACCCGACTAATAGGATAGATTTTAGGCATCCGAAAGGTAATCAAACATGCTCTGCCCGGATTTTCCGCTTGACCCAAAAAAAAAAACATGCTCTGCCCACCGCATAATACTCAGAGATTTTAAAAAAATTTATTTATGAGACCTTGTAAAAAATCAGCTCTTACATATATCAATGGGTATATTTTCTAAATTCATAGGAGCATGTGGGTGATGGATCTCCCTGGTTGAACCCTCTTTTTGTAAGGCTAGGTTGGTGGAGCCCTTGAGCACGTGAACAGGACCTGCACACTCAAACACCCGCGTTAGTGCCAAACCCGGATCGTTGAGAGTCAGGGGCGGGCACTCCAACAGTCAAGTTAGAAAGAGGGAGGAGAAGCTTTTGATGTATGCGTAGGGTTCTGGAGGGAGGAGAGCATTACCTTATTCTGAAGATGAAACATGCCTTTTTATAGGCAAAGGCAGCCTGGAGCCCAATCCCGCGTGAGCAACACGCGCTCGGTGATTGGACCCATGGTGATAGACTCGGACAGGCTCGTTCTTATTAAGAAGCTTATCATGAGCCATGTCCTTTGTCCGTTCGCCAGGTGGGGTGGTATCCCGCCACCACCTTTCCACCTATTGAACTTTCGGTGTCATGCCACTTGCCCCCCCTACCCTACCCTACCCTACTCTACCTGACTTTCCTCTTAAAGTCAGGGGGCAAAGGAGGCTCGGCAGCGCTGGTTAGAGACATCCGACTGTGTCCATTGTAGATGTCCCAACTGGTAACTTTGGTCCGGCGAAGCCACGCCGTACCACAGGTTGCCTCTTGGCTCAGCAAATGGGCCATTAGTATGGATGTTGGTCCTTGCCTCCGCCAGACGGTCCAAGCTCACCGCTGAGGCAATCCAAACCAGCGGAGGAAGTGTGCAGACCGTGCGTCGCCAAACAGCCCTTTGGGTCCTTGGGTTCAAATGTTCAAGTGACGCAGCTCTCCGGGGTCACTTCTCCGAGCCCGGCTACCACAGAGCAAAACCGCGAAACTGACAATACCTGTTTCGACCTAGCCGACGTCCAAATAAAAAATTTCTATATCGACAAAGTTTGTAGCACTTTGAATTTACTTTCCAACCCTACTTAAATCACCTCAATCTTAGGGTTTTTTTTGTTGTTTTCCCTTTCGGCTATTTGGCCGAAGGCTCTACCAGTTGGTTTCCCCAATTCGGGTCCTGGTTTGGTTTTCTCAGATCCGGTGAGTGTGGTTAGTGGGCGAATTAGTCTAGGTTTTTTTTTATCAGGAACACAAACATATCATATATAGAAAAAAACAATACAAAGCGGGACACTACCGGTCCAAAATACAAAAAACAACCAAAACAACCAACAAAACACACACACACACACACAAAACCTGCAAGTAACCAAAACACCGAAGTCAGACCCATCGATCACACTCGTAAGGGTGGGTGGAGTAGCAACCGGAGAGGCCAGGTATAGGAAGAGCAACACTCGAGATGACCCGCCGCACCAACTTGAGCACGTCCCGCCGTAGTCTAGGTCTTCTGTTTTCGTTTTTTGGTTCTGGTTTGTGGATGATTTCACCTCTGCTCTTGGCTTTGGTTTGAACTGGGTTCCCTTCGAGCTCTACTACCAAATCGGAGGCAGGCCCTATGCCCTGCATTTATGTATGATCTGCTTTCGCAACATGTGCTTGGAGCCTCCTAGTGAATGTGTTCCGGTGTCTAGGTTTGGTAATTTTGGTTATTTCCTGTATTTTGTGGTGAAATCTTTATAGCCTTCGGGCTTCTTACCTTCAGGTATTGTGAAATGAATTGCTTGAATGCTCAAATAAAAAAAAAAAAAACCAACCAAAAAGCTATGATAACAATATAGAGGACATTGCAAGGGTGATTGTTCTAACCTCACGATCAACTTTGCTTGATAGGAGTACTTATTGCCATGGTTAATGATGGTATTATACCACCGCACTCAAATACTCAATACATGTTTGAGAATTATTCCTCTCCAAAATAAACTAAACTTGAAAGTGTGTTTGGTCAATGGAATTACCACCACAAGTTAACTCAACCAGTTAAATCCTACAGGAATGGAACTGGAAAACAGTGACGAAAAAAATGCAATGAGTGGGAAGTTAACAAATTGAGTTTTCTAATGTCTCCTCTCTCGAAATAAATAAATAAATCCAACTCAAGCAAAGCATCTACACAAACCACATTAAGCAGTACAACAGTTGGTACCGAAAACATTTCCTTCCTACTCAACAACTTAAAAAGGGAAAAAGAATGACAAATGTTTGACAGAAATTCTGGCTCCCCCGAAACTGTTCAAATTTCATATACATACTCGACTTTCTTCGCCTCGAGTCAACTTCACTAATTTCTTCAAATCATCAGACATAGCACAACTTATAGAGTGTGCTTTAAGGATATCCAGAGTTCTTGATCTGGCAATGTTTGTTGGCAATACCAGAGTCTACACAAAAATGACCAAAACAAACTTGCCAACGTTAATAGGATGGTTAAATCAAGATCAACAATTAGTCAATGATATGGTAATTATAGGGTTGTCATAACACAAAAATGGCAAGAAGAATGACGCAGACAAAACAATCCCTCGGGTTTCTTGATCCCACTGAAAGAGGAAAAAAAAAATCTAGAAGATGAAAAATTGATGATAAAATTAGGAGGCCTTTGCTGAAAACTAAGAATAAAAATGTGGAAAGGGGTCCACCTTGTTTCCAAATGTGAACTTCATGAAATCCTCATTACAAGTCTCTACCATACTGACCAAGCTATTTAGTCCTTCAACAGGCTCATCATTGAAAGTGATGAGAACCTACATTGAAATAAGCAAAAGAGGCATTTATAAGCAAATTAGCATCAATGGGTTTGTTCATTCATAATTTGACAGCACTGAAAGCGACACAAATTTCCAAACCTGATTCTGCAGTGTAAACTCCGTCTCATACCCAGCATTGATGTCAGCTTTAAGCACCTACCAAACACATTCACACTCCAAAAATAAGTACAACATACCAACATATTCATGCTTGTTTACCTTAAAGATATATATTCGCACAAAAACCTTAAAAACAATTAAGGATGAGCAAATGTATGGCTTAGCACCACTGTGTCACTAAGGCTACCTAATAAGCATAATAATTGATAATTGTGTCCCAAATATCATATTTCTAGGTTCTCAAGTAGTGCTTGATATGTTAATATAATTATCTTTTTGACATCCACACACAATTGTTGATTATGAAGGAAAAGATGATAATTGCAAATATATCGTCAAAGCTATCAGCAAAGTTGTCAACCCATATGGTTTGCATGACCCACATGTTGGCTAGCCTAGATGGGTTATTAAGTAATTGGTAGCTACAAAACTTTGGACTAGACTACAATCTCATGGCTAGAGGCTAAGAAGCACGGATACAAACCGAATACGACATGGACACGCGGATCTGTTATTTATCCAAAAAGTCGGACACCCACACGTTGAGGATAGGTTCAATCGCATATATATAACTATATTGCCATGTATATATATCACTGTGTACGTCCCAACTTATATAATAGATAAGATACGATAAGTTATGAAGAATATAGCAGTCATGGGACTTGAGAAATCTTTCAAAAACAAGACATGGACACGGCTCGGAATCCTTAAGAAATCCTTAACGAATTCTAATTGAATTTAACATGAAGAATTGTAAGAACTACTTTTTTCCAACTTTGTACATCATAATATGTCAACTTTTGATATCTTTCATCATCACATGATATGAAGCACGGATACGGATACGAACACTGAGACATGGACATGGCAGGGGACACGACAACAATAAATAAATTTTTTTTTTTTTTAAACCAGTGGAAACATAGTTATCGATAGAAGCATTTTATTAATATACATAAACAAGACATGAGAATGGAGTGTCCCCTTGTCCCAGTATCAACATGGGGACACACCGGTTAGTGTCCAATGGATTTAAAGTAACGTCATTTTGCTACAAAGCAGAAGTCCTTGTGGGTTCGGCCTCTCTCTCGCCTAAATGCATTCCGATTCAATTTGTGAATACAATAAATTTTCACAACACATGAGAATAATAATAAAAAATGAACAGGAGGAGACCTCAAGAAGCACAACACGCTCTTCGTATAAAGCCTGGAATAAAAGCTCGTCTTCGTCTGGCCTCTCATTATCATCGTACCTATCATCCTAGGGTAAGAAGTTTTTAATAAATACAAGAAAAGAAAGCACAACGGTTAGGAACATTCCATACCAATTATAAAGCAAAACTGATTAATGAAATAGTAATATTCTAAGTTTTATCAAAAGAGCTACCACAAGATATCTAAGTGAACTACTCACCATAACTTGCATGTATGGAAAAGAAAGAGTTGTGAAAACAAATCCTCCAATAATGTAATACCGAAGAGGCCTCCCAATTATGTTGGCTGGGACGAATTGAATGTGTGTAGCGAGTTCTGTAATGAATTCACATATCTCTAAACCTCGACGCACTTCAATAACAATCTTATCGCCAACATATTTCTTGCCAATAAGATAACTGAATTCTATCCTCCGTCCTCTTAAAAATGGAACTGAAAATTGATTGCAATTAGAGCATAAATATAGAGATGTTGTCTGAGGATCAAATCTTGCATAAAACAAAGGGGAAAACAGGACAAAAGATTTACCCGTTCCATCATTATTAATGTTAATCCCATCAATGCTGAGAATAACATCGTTTGGTTTTAGAATCGCAGATTCTGGATAGTTAGGATTGACTTCCGTAATAAGGACGCCTTGTTCATCATGTTCCATATTCATTAACATGCGCAGATAAGGATTTTCCATCTCTTGCCACTTGATGCCAAGTAGTGGGAGTCCTGTTGTTTGAAGATACGAATGGGGATGCTTAGATTGTTAAGAATTTGAAGAACCAACTACATGATTTAAGGGAAGGAACAAAGAAATAAGGTGTAGGAGCGCTGGCATTAGATACAAATAGATAGATGGGATCACTAAATCCTTGGTATTAGTAAAAGGTGGACCTTCATATAGAGGCCAAAGGACCAGAAGCTATTTGATCGGCCCTAAAGCCACTTATCCATAGAGTCATGGGAGCAATTTTGACACCATCCTCCCAGTAAGGTCTAGACAAAGCAAATCCATCCCATTCTTGTGACATAACATATGAGAGAGAGAACTAATCCGTATTATTGAATAATGACAGTATATGGTTACAATGCTAACACAAGCTTAAATAGAGAAAAGCCTAGAAATCTATACCTAAAATAGA
>JAOTQK010000005.1:3700825-3711488 GCA_025642025.1 Rhododendron ferrugineum
CGCCGAAAAGCGAATATCCCACAGGCCTAGATCTTAGGCTCTGATACCATGTGACATAACATATGGGAGAGAGAACTAATCCGTATTACTGAATAATGACAGTATATGGTTACAATGCTAACACAAGCTTAAATAGAGAAAAGCAAATCTATACGTAAAATAGAAGATTACAATGAGATATGATTACGATATTATCACGATGCGATTTTATGCCTAACATACAAGATACGACGAGATCACAATGCATAATACTTTCACAATTCTAACTGATAAGGTGCCTAGGGTGAGCCCAAATGGAATTCTTATTACTCTAGATAACCAAACCAAACCAAACTGAGCCTTATGTCCCAATCACTTGGGGTCGGCTATATTACTCTAGATAGCTGAATCTTGTAAACTTATGCATGATTGATTATGAATCGTAAGGGCCAATATTAAAAAGACAATATAACCACTGTTACGTTTCCACATCAAAGTAAAACACATAATTCATACTCATCATATAATTCACAATAGAGTATCTAAAAAACATGGGGGAAGCTGCATTGAGTCAATGTTAATTAGAAGGGCGGGGTGGCACGACTTTTTTTTAAAAATAAGGCAAGGAGAGAAGAAGCTTGTGAAGGCGAGAAGAGCGGATAGGGAGATAGGATAGAATAGGATTTTATCTTGAAAGGCGAGTAAATCGGCTTCTAGATGGTGTTGGTCCATGAATTTTCCTTCCTTTTGCCTAAATTATATAAAAGTGGCTTATCGAAAAGCAAGGACCAACTTGATCGTCTTCCTTAGGGATCCCAGATGAGAGAACCTAGGAGAGCCGCTAATTCCAACTACCGTCCATGCAAAAACCGTATAAAGGATAGACCAGTTCAAATGAAGAGAATCTTTTATGTGCTTATATCCAAATCATGTCATACATGAGGAGGCTTCGTAAGATCCAGTGGAATAAGCGAACAGATAAAAGGTTTTTCTATTTCACTTATTTATGCTGTGTTTGAATCCATTTTTGAAAAGTATTTTTCAAAAAAAGTAGGGGTAATAAGTGGAGAGAGATAGAGAGATAAATGATTGGAAGTAGGGAGAATCTAGGAGGAATCTTTTGAAAAATTCTTTTCAAAAATGGATCCAAACAAAGCATTAATTTAAGATTTTAAAAATATTATTACGCACCTAATCTAATACGAATTCATGCATTTCTTTCTTTCTTTAGCCCCCATGTTACCAAGAATCCATTTTGATTGAACCAGCAAGTTACGTTTGTTTACTCTAGGGACGTTTCGTTTCACATTCCAACGCCAAAAGACTTTCGATAAAAACCAAGAAAGAGAGTATTCCACTCTCTAAGAGTATCGCAACCTCTATGAGAGTGAGCAAGGAAAAGACAGGCTTTTGCCTCATTTGTTACTTAACCACATAAGAGGTTCCTCCATTTTATTCAATCGAAGTTTTATTCAACCGTATAGATTTTTAAGAGCTTTTATGTTTAGATTGAAGAGTTCTTTAAATTATAGGGCTATTTCGAATTTAATTTCTACTTATCGCGTCTATGCGGACTCAAACCATGGGCCTTTCTTTTTGTCTAGGTGTTGATAGTCCGCATCTTCACAGAAATCTATTTCACCAAGCCAATCTACGAGACAGTGCCCAATTGCCCAAACATGTATGCAAGAATACATGAGTTACATGGTTGGCGATGTGGTACAGTCACTGCAATTTATTGACTACGACAAAGAAGATAGAATATACATTAGGGTTGCCCATTACAAGAAGTTGCAAAATCCAAGCATACCCGTATATGCTCCATTCTTGTCATAGTCTTGAATGAAGTGCTTAATAACTTCCGCAGGTATAAAATCACTTTTGTAGTTTTTGGACTGAAGCTTCAATCCTACACATTTGCATCTTTCATCAAAAGCAGGTCCACTGCAAGTTGCTCCTGACAAGCCTACATTGATCTGTTAAATGCAAGCAAAGTATTTTGATTTGGTGAACCAAAAACAGACCGATACAGTTGCAAAGATCAGTGCAGTCGCTTTGGGCTCCCAAATTTTGACCAAAAAATGGAAGCCCCACTTAGGCATAACCCTAATCCTAGCCAAAACAGAAAAAATATCATTTCTCTTGGGCCTCAATTGAGACCACTTAATGTTTATAGTTGATAATCAGAATCTATTAACCATCGGGGCTAGCCCAATCAAGGTTCTGAATACCGTACCAGTTAGTTAGGGTACTGGTTTTTTTATTGGTACGATACGTACCAGTACCGGTCAGATACAGCGCTATTACCCTTATATAGTTATAAATTTATTATTTTTCCCATGTCGTCCAATTTATTATAACATAAACTTTCATTGGACAACACAAATTACACTCTCATTATATAAGTTCCCATAAGTATCAAATCTTGAGAGTTCAAACTTTATTTAAAAGAAAAAAAAAACTTTAAGCTCAGAAAAATAAACGGAAACAAAACCCTTCTTTTAGTGGACTCATCCAGTCATCTCCCCACTTCCTTTTGTGAACAAAGTACTCCACATGTAAAAGGGTCATTTGGTCCTTTTTTAGGGTTCCAACACTTCATAAATTTTCCTACCAGCAGCCACTTCCCCTTGCCTTTGCTGCTGCGACTGCCCCCTCTCCCTCTCTCTCGGTATGGGCTATACCGGATAGCCAGCCCCCCCCCCCCCCCCTCCCTCTCTCAATCTCGCGTGCACAGGCTCCTTCTCTCTCTATTGGCGATCTGAATGAGATGGGACTGAGGGGTTTGTAAGGCCCAGTCAGTCGTGCAAAACGGTACCGGACAAAATCACCTGTACCTCCATCTTGCCCAATATTGGCCGGATTTTCCGGTACTCGCCGGTAAAAACCGGTATTAGAGCCGAGACGGTATTAGAGATGAAAAGTACTGGTTTCACAAAAATCCGGTCCGCACCAACCGGTACGGTACGAGATTAGCAACCTTGAGCCCAATGGCTAGAATTTCACTCCCCAAATGTAAGCATTACTTGAAAAACAAAGTGTAGTAATTATAATTCCCTCCTTAGCATAACTTCCCAAAGTTGGAATTGATCAAATCATAGGTCATCCAAAAAATGATCATTTTTCTTAAGTTTTATCATTTTAAATTTCGTTGCATAGCCCAAAAAGTTTAGGGTCATCCCTATAAAATTGGCAGATTCGGTCTGACATTTGATACAAGTCCTAGCTAATACAAGAAGATATATGATTATCAATCAAACGTGTTGCCAACTATATATACTTAAATTGATAACCCATCGATTTTTTTTTTTTTTATAAGTAATGAAAACCTATCGATGTATTGAAAATCAAAGATGATATACATATATGTATAAGTATGCAACTCCGCCTGGTTCGTGCTTAGAGCCTTATCTTTCTTTCCCAACCGGTCCCAAGCCCGGATAAAGGAGGAGGGTTATGCATTAGGTGGCTGACAGCTAGCACGTAAAAAGCCTGTCAGATCTTCATAACATGAATAGCCAATCCCAAGTGATTGAGACATAAGGCTCGGTTTGGTTTGGTTTGGTTTATGTATAAGTATGCAGGTGTTTGTTGCAACCGCACTTAGGGTAAAGTCGCTTAATAAAAAGCAGAATTTTCTTTTCAACATCAAGGAAGAAAATTTCAAAAAGCATACACAAAAATTAGCCTCTTCATCATTTTCAAAAGTTGTTTCCGGCACGAAAGCATAAAGAAACTGTGCAAAAAGAATAGCCAAAATTTGGAAACCGGACAATTCAACCAGAATTGAAACATGACATCATAATTATGTCACAAACCTATTACAGATAACAATTAACAAATACTACAGATATTAGATGCACTTGTACAAATAACTTGTCTTGTTTATTGTCAATAATATGTGGTTGAAAACGTTCTTTACATGCAGTTTTTCAGTTCCCAACCAAGAATTCCCAAGTTTTTTGTGGGTTGGGGATGATGACCGTTTGGAGGATCAGTGATTTGATTACAATTAGGGAACCTCTCGAATATCTTTCTCAAAATGATTAAAAAAAAAAAAACTACCTAACGAGAACTCTAAACACCTATTCATAGACTCGAGGACCCTACTAAACTAGAGGACGCTAAAAGGACAAAAAAAACGCTCTAAATTTACTGCACCAAAATCCCACATCAATAAGCACCAAACAAGTGAGGCTTTCTTGTTCTATAAAAGCACTCCCCAAAACTCGTACAATCCCACATATGCTAGAGAAGTTAAAAACTTGACCGTATACTCTAGTCTGTAATACTTCGAGCGGCGGTGTAGAGTTATATATACTGCAAAAAAAAAAAAAGGGCCAATTTTTTTGACCCACGACCAATTTTTTTGACCCACGACCAGTTTGATAGGTTTGCTATGCCAACTGGCATTTTCTTCTCCAGTTTTATCACTTAACAGTTTAGATCTAAAGACAATGCAGTGTAGCACAAAACTTATGATATGGGAAACTCATAAGCTGCAACACTGACACTGCAGCAAACAATGCTTATGTGCTAAGAAGCATGGACACAGAAGTGCCAATCACACTTATTTCTTAGTCATTCACATCAAAGAAGTTTTGTACAAGTTGCAGGACAGGTTGCAGAAAGAGTGTCGCACATGTGTTTGATTTAAGATTTTTATTTCCTAATTGCGGACACAAAAAAAAAATGTATTGGACAAGTGTTTATACTTTTAAGTTCTTAATACATGTTACTTGAATTACTTTGGGCTATTTTGTTATTATAGGTCACCGGGGAGCCGTTGAATTGGTAAGCCCAAGTGAAGAATAAAGAAAAAAATACAATCCTAGAAGGTTTAGAAATCATGGATATTCAGAAAACCATCAACAAAATATGCACCAATCTAATTTGGAAAGAAAAAGCAAGAGTTTGATTGAATCCCAAGTTGGAAGTGGAATCAGGACAACTTTCGGTATTTTGACCCTAAATTTCCGCTGGTTTATTCGTTTGAGGCAATTCAAATAGGGTTGGAAAGCTAATTTAAATTTTAAAGAGCTACAACTTTGCATGAAATAGTAATTTGACTAATTTCCCAATTTTGACTAGGTCAAAACAGGCTCACAAGATGACCCTAAAGAGCTGGAAAGAATTCTACACGAATTTCTCTGTTATATCTTGGAACCCAAGCATCTTTGGAAAGAAGTCTCCTATTCCTATAATAAATACATAACCAAAAAACATTATTTGGGGTAAGGAAAAGAGGGAGAGAAGTTTCAAAGACTCATCTCATCATGAGTGGCTAAACCAATCTCTTGGATGTAGATGAAGCCACCATTCAAGTAACTATGTTCTTGAATTGATTCTAAGTTTACTATTCAAATTCGATTGTATGACAAGGACTCTTTCATTATATGAATTGGTTTGAATATTTCCTACCAGTCTTTGTCTTATATTCGCGATATTAAGTATACTCATGCAATGGTTTTCTTAGATTGCGATTCAGGTGATTGAGATATAACATGCTAGGAGAGATCAGTCGTGCCGACGAGACGATTCTTGCCAAGCCTAAGATAGTCTATGCAAATACGCGAGGCCCAATAATCCCTTTGGTGATTATTGATGGGGATTGCAAGCCCTAGCAGCATCTTAATTGATTTGAATAGTAAACTAGGTTTATACCTAATGTGTGTATGAAGTGGTGGTGGATTCAAAACAGAAGTGCTGGTCTCACTTATTTCTTAGTCATTCACAACAGAGAAGTGTCGGACACGTTGCAGGACAGCTTGCAGGACACATTGTAGAAACAGTGTCGAATGTGTTTGAATTAAGATTCTTATTCCATAATTGTGGACATGGGAAAAAAAAACGTATCCAAAAGTGTACGAGGAGTGTTTAGGGTTCAATAAACAGTCGGATGTGATAGGAACACAATCCATTTGTCTAATTGTAGTTTCCTCTGTGTCCAACCTAAACCAACTTAATAATGTGCAATATCTTCTCTGCAAAATATGCATAATGATAGTTCTACATTAGAGTTTTCCAATAGTTTGCTGTATGGATTGCTTATTGTTATACCCATATTTTAGCATGAAGTTTTATTTCCTTCTTAGGAGGTAAGGCTAAACAACTGGTAAGTCTGGCATACCTTCGTTGTCATTTTGGAACCAGTTTAACTATTAACTAAAATGTCAATAACTCCACTGTTTCTGCATCTTTGATGATGTTCCACATTTTGCAATTTGATAGTTATGAGAAAATAGGTTAAGAAAAGTATTTGAGACATTAAAGTAACTACTCTACACCATGACGCTATTACAAAAATTTACAACAAAGACGACACAATCTATCTGCGAACGATAATAATAATAATAAAACCGTTGGAGGTTTTCTTGTGTAATATGGAGATTTCTAAAATTAAACTCCTAAAAAAGAAGAGGGACTCAACCATATGATTTGTAGTACTAAGAACAAAATTTTGCAGAAATTTTCCCTTCAACGTACCTGAAAAGCCAGAAGTTCGGTGCCCCAAAACGAATAGCGTGTCATGCCCGAGCTCAATACACAAGCAGTCACCAAAGGCAAATAATCTCTATCTTCTCGAAGGCGAGTAATGATCACTTTATCCCCAGGTGATGGCATATCCCCAAACTCCACTGGCTTAACTCCATTCCAGAATTCATCATCATTGACTGTTAGAATTGCTGCATTCAAAACACCACATATAATATCACCCAATTGTTTTTATCGAAAAATTGGTCAAAAGTCCATGTTGCTTCTCTTTTTTGACGAACCAACCCTTATTTGCTGCAATTTTGTGTTTCCAAATCGGAATACGTTACAGAGATACGTATGTGTATCAAAAAAAATTCATTTTATAATTTCCATCGGGATATGTAATGCGTATCGTACATATAATACCAGCAAACCATGCACATATTCAAACAAAAAGTATTTAAGATGCAAAACTTTAACTCTCTGAAATGGGATCTATCACATTAAGGCTTCCAACTGCCTTAGTCATGGAAAGAAAGTGAGAGCCCTTATATGATTCAGACAAAACACGATCTAATAATGGTTCTTTCTTCTACTCAAGCCCTATATCAAGGTTCGTTTCTTTGAAATTAATTGCACGTCTCCATAATTACATCAAAGTTTAAACAAGTTACAATAATGAGTTTGGGGTTCTGCTCTAAAAATAAGGTCCAACTTTTTTCCAATAAGTAATCGTAGAATACGTACCGAATCGGGACACGCATATATATTTTAGGATTTCTATACAAAAAGGATACGGAGTGGGAAACGTATCATTTTTCGAAGGAGACTATACGAATCGTATGATAAATATCTTGTATGGTAGGTTTTTAACAACTATGCATGCAGACATTGAGATATCTATTGAGCAAGATCTCTAGCAATCCAAACGAAAACATCAATAGATTATTTGACCGTTCACTTTTTCTGCACAACTAAATTCTACAAAAAAAAAATCCTTTTTTCATTTAGGTAGAGAGTATATAAAAGAATCACAAGAATAATTATTTAAACTCGAGAATCAAACATGTAAGAACTAAAAAAGCCCAACATATGACCACAAATCAAATACAAATAAGAACAAACTACTCAAAAAAGCCCATAGCTGGAGATACATAATCAAATCCGTACATTAGGAAAAATTCACCCACTAACTACACAAAGCAGCATAACCCACCTTTCAAATAGGGATATTTAAAACACAGTGGTATATAAAAGTGCAAAGCAGATCGTTATAGTAAAAGCAGAGCATCTCTTAGTTGCAGGGAGCTCCTAAAGTGGTGACACTCCCACCTTGGGAGCCCGCTCCCATTGAGATGGGAGCTCGATCCTTACGAAGATGAGAGCCTTTATTTGATATTTGTATAGAAAAATAAGGATCTATCACTTGACTTTATTAATTGGTCTTTGATGAATTTATATATCTAGCCTAAGTCATGATATCTTGAAAAGAAAATTATATATTGTACCACTAGCCCATTTCTTACACTTATGGAGGACTTGGCCCATATTTTACTTCCTAAATTATTGTACATTTTAAAGTGAATACTCTATATTATATTATTTTCATAATATAAGTACACGCTCCCAACCTTGAGAGCTTCTATATTCCCTCGCTCCCCCGCTTCCGCTCCCGCACCCGCTCCCCAGATTTGTGCAACTAAGGAGCATCTAATCAAGGGCTAGAAAAGTCAAATTGGTTTTCTTTAACACTTTAATGTAAAAAAGGAAGTAATGTTTGCCTAAATCTCATATTTTTTGCCAGATTTAGCAACACAAAAAGTAGTGCATCAAAATGATGCAGAGAGAAAGGAATGTAAATCATACCAAGATCACACTCAGGTGCTATAGCAAGCATTGTAGCTGTATACTCTGTACAGTCTGTACCAAAGTCATATTTCGCAACTTTCAATTGAGTGTGGTGATCCACTGAATGAGCAGTAGTTAACACTCTTCTCCCACTCAAGATTAACCCCCTACCAGAAGACTCGTGTTGTTCCTTTCTCCACGGGGATGATACATCCAGTTCTGCAGTAGTACAAGTTACCATGACAACTGCATGTAATTGTGGCTGGAAAAAGAATCCAATAATTAGCATACCCTTACTTTTGTGGTGTTCCGCATGATCACCGAAATGGGTAAATAATATAACTTCCAATGAAACCGCTATCTTATCTAACGAGGATCTAAGAAGAATGAGATAGAAATCTTAGATAATGCATTATCCTTTTAAAACTTCAGTCCGAGAAAAAAGAATTATTCGTTTATGTTTTTTGCTTTTGCTTTTCATTTTGCATAACCAACCTTAATCTGGCATGGCTGCAAGTAAATTCTTTTTCATAGCTGAAATACGAGTAATTATCGCAAATATAGTGATACTACATGGGCGTATCACCATTCAATAGGAAATCTAAACATCATCATAGAGAGTGTACCACGCTGTATTCGTGATTTTTTTATTGGCAATGGACACTTGGTAAACATGGTTTCACTGTCAAACCCAATGTCAAATCGTCATCGTCACCCGTTTGGAATGTCTATAAAACCACCTTTTTTCGTATCTTTGTGCTTTTTGCAGGATTATCATAAAATCCAAATTGACTATACCTGCAAATTTTCAATCTAACGCAAAGAAAAGTAACTCTTTATCATCTTTCATAAACGATTCTCTTTTTAACTATTCCTCTTTGATTTAGTGGCGAGCTGTCTGTCAGTCTGCACGAGTGAGCGTCAAGCAGTGTTGTCAATCTTTCCGCCATTGGCGAGCCGTCTGCATCCTAGCAACTGGACTGCTCACTATGAACGTCAGACAAACCAACCTGATCCTCGAGTGAATCAGTTGAATCCTTAACCAACCCATGTTTCTTTTTATAGTATTAATAAAATCTCTCCCTCGTGTAAAATTTGTTACCCAGATTTAACAGAAAGTGGCAGACGACAAGGAATTTGACTTTCAAGAGAATCGAAACAGGCCTGTCTATCTGAGGTGATAAAGATAGGATCCGACATTTCCCAAAATCAAGTAATCCATTCTCTTCTTCTCCCAATTCATATTAAATCCAAAAACGAGAGAGAGGAGGAAGAGAGTTTACTCGATTAAAATATTTCTGAAACCATTAATCTGTCAATTGTTTTGAAAAATATTTTCCATGTTCCAACCATCACCAGTGAATAAAAGTTTGAAGTTTGATTCTTGCAAAAACATTCTACATTGTAAAAGTAATATAGTATTTTTTACACTGAAACAAACGGAGTCTAACAAACGAATTCATCTTTTATTAGAGAGCGGATAATTATTAATAATTAATCAAACTTACCATATCCTCGATCCGGCCGTATTCTTCCAAATCACCACCATCATCTTCTTCATTATAGTCTCTAAATAAAAATTTCTTCCCAAGCGGAGAGACCTCCTCGTCCCTGACAGAAGCGCAAGAGGGGAAAGACCTAATAACGGTACTAGCACTATTAGGTAGTAGTGGTAGAGCACAATGGTCGACCCGATCATCATGCTATGATGGAATTGAGAGGAACGATTGAAAACTTGTGTGGAGTAATTTGGAAGCAGAAGAAGAAGAATAAACAAGGGACGGCAACCGTACGGATTTCTTGGAATCTATGCGGATTGACTTGTTAAACTTATTACAAAAGGGAGGATTAGCGATCGGAGAAGAAGACGTAGCAGCCAACATCTAGGCTTCGAATGAAAGAGACGACGGTACGGCTAGCCCTAGTAATTTACGGAGTAGTAAAAAAACTTTGACCGTCAAGGGTTTTTGGCTATTTCTCATCCATCGTTACTCTCATTTTTTCTCCAAATTCTTTTTCTGATCATTATCTCTATTTTTTAGGAGAGTGGTTTTACCACTCTTTTTTTTGTTAATGTCACACCCCTTTGTGTCTTTAATGGATGATTTGTTTTGTAAGAGAAAGGGAGTGGCAAAATCAATTATCATTTTTAATCATTACTTTATTTCTATCTACACTTATTACGGATTGAGGGAGCGTGTTGTGCAGCCTGTGCTGCACAGCGTGTTGCACGGCACGGATGCCGTCCGTTCGGCGATCCAACGGTTTAAATCTCATCTTGGCATTGAACGGCTCGGATGCAACGTGGGTGGAGATGAGATTTGAACCGTTGGATCGCCGAATGGACGGCATCCGTGCC
>JAOTQK010000005.1:3711588-3726700 GCA_025642025.1 Rhododendron ferrugineum
GTGTTGCACGGCACGGCTGCCGGCCGTTCGGCGATCCAACGGTTTAAATCTCATCTTGGCAGTGAACGGCTCGGATGCAACGTGGGTGGAGATGAGATTTGAACCGTTGGATCGCCGAATGGACGGCATCCGTGCCGTGCAGCACGCTGTGCAGCGCAGCTGCACAGCACGCTCCCTCAATCACTTATTACCTATGAATCCAAATTCAAAATCCCAAAACAAATGGGTTCTGTTGTTTGTTTGGAGAATTTTTTTTGGTGCAAATAGGGTGTTCCAAGTGTGGTACTCGTGTAACGCATTTGGGACGTTCAAAAATACAACCAATGACCTGAATGTAAAGGTACCGAATGAATTTTTTAAAAAAGGAAAAAGAAAATGAAAAGGTTGTTTCGGTCTGAACCGTCGATTGCTCGATTTAGAGAGCTCAGATGAGTTGCACGGGTACCACGTGGTACCGGACTTGCAAACAAAAATTTATCGTCTGGAGCATGTTAAAATGTAGCCCTAGGCTCACTCATAATTTAGCCCTAGGCTCACCCCGATCCCTATGGGTAGGGCTTGGGTTAGAGCCCGGATCTATTCGAAACCCGTCCCGTTGGGCTATGAACTCGCCCGGTCTTAAGTTCGAAAATTTTAGACCATGGAAGCCTGATTAAAGAATTTTAAAGTCCATCATCAGTAATATATGCATATGGTCCATAAATTAACGTAGGAAATTGATTTTGACACTCAACTTTTTATCATTGGCACTATTTTCTGTCTTTATCCTATTTGAAATAATCAAATTACCCAAGTGGATAAACAATGACAAAATAAATGATAATTTGGTAATTTCACGAATAAAGACAAAAAGATTATTCTAATATCCGCTCAAAAGTGTAGGATAAAAGATGCATTGATATCCGAGAAAAATGTATTAATATCCGTGAAATATGTATTGATATCCGAACTTGTTTGGAATTATGTGCATGTTAGCAAAACCGAAGTTAAAATAGTGAAGTGCCAATGGTTAAATAGGGAGTGTCAAAATCACTTTCCATTTATATATATATTCAAAGTGTAAAGCAGATAACACTATCCCTATGCTGGTACTTGGTGGTGATTTTTTTATGTGCAAAAAATATTTTATTCCCTTTTGTTAAATATGAAAATTTTATAATGCACCATTCATAGTTAGTTTACTACAAAAAAGTATAACTAATCAATTATTTTTTCCTATAGCAACTATTCAATTATATTCGGTGCACTCTGTATTGATGTCATGCAGTCAAAACAGAAGAGGAAGAGGAAGAAAGCTCGACGAGTCAAGGCTTTCTGTATATTTCTTTAAAGCAACTAGTGACGGGCGACGTGTTTTGCACGTAGCTGCATGTTCATTGTTTCTTATGTTTCGATTATTGCATGGATTGTTGTTTTTCATATTGTAGGGATGGTATTTAGAACAAAACAGAAACACCAAGTTTTATAGAATCTTTCAACATGCAGCATTCACAAACCACGAACTTGGCTGAAGATGAGCAATGATTCGCAAAACAGATCACTCTTTCTTAACATATCTTCCGGGCTCATGTCAAGAGACAGCGTTAATGGCATCCATTGTGGCCTTTGTGGTACATCGGTTTTTCAACGACGAAAGTTGAAAGCCTCCAAAAAATGGAAAAAATGTGGCTTGAGAAAAGTCACCATCATTCCACGAGTACTTTTACGAAGCAAACTACTAATCGCCCCCCCCTCCCCCCCCGACATGAGAGGAGCGATTAACAACTTTCTTTACGAACCTAGCTAGCAGATAAATATACAAGTACTGTGCCTATTCTAGCACAACGTATGCAACATTATTTTTGAAGGGCATTTGTGAGTACTCCAATAATGCTACATACACAATTCCTTACATACATATGGGGTTCACACGCACATATACGTGAGAGGGAGGTTGTGTTTGAATGGTTGCGTACCTTGACTTTTCCTTTGTGACTCACACACGCACGAACAGAGAGAGAGAGATACTGTTCATTGTATATCTAATTAGGAGAAAGGAAAAGAAGGCTATACCTTAAAAAGAAACAGTGTAAACAAAAAGTCTAGATCTGTTTAAAAATAAAAAATAAAAACCAAAAAATCTAGATACACAACAATTCAAATACAACACCATCCACAATTAATTATTGATGATGTTTTTGTGGGTGTTAGTCATGTGGAGCCTACATGCACTAGTGTTTATGGGTCCCACATATATGTGAGGGGTTGTTGATGATGATTTTATATTTGAATTGTTGTATGTAACATTAATTATTGGTAAAAAAGGAAAAAAAAATGCAAACGTCCTAGGATAGTTGGTGTTAGTCATACTTTTTTGGAACATGTTAGAAATGGTTAGTCACACTTAATTGATTATAGGTTTTAGAATCATTCTATTTAATTAAACAATTAGTCTAATTACATTAGCACATTAGGTTATATGATAATTAAATCCTAACCATAAGATAATCCATTGATTAAGAGTTCATTTTATTCCAAAAAGACTAGGTTCGTCACATCAACATATATGCGATTTAATGAAGGACAAACATTTATTGGGCCTTTGGCCTGTTGGACAATATTACTACAAACTTGTGTAAAGTTAAGTTATGCTAAGAGTTTTTTTTTTGTTTTTTTAATTTCGTCATTCTTCAAAAAAAAAATTTGCATTTTTAGTTTTGCGCCCGATTTTTGTGAATTATTGATTCATCTCGTCATAATGCATTGGAGAAACAAAAAATTATACTTTCAAATATTTTTGTTTTCAAATATCTATGATAAAACCCCAAAAGCCCTTTTCCGATGCATCTTGACCAGACGAAACAAAATCCACAGAAATTAGGCTACACGGAAAAAATTGAATAATAAATAAATCTTAGCGAAACCCAACCAAAGCGCTTTCAGCTTTGTTTGTTTGACATTTTAGTTTTGATAGTGGATAGAGAGAGAAATATAATAAAAATTAGAGAAATGAGTAATGAATAGAGAAAGATAGAGAGGGATGACAAAGTAATAATAAGAAAAATAAAACAACAATTAAGAAAAAATAAAATAATAATTGAGAAATAAAATTAAAAATAAACTAAAATGTCAAACAAACACACCCTTCCTAATGTGTCGACAACGAAAGAAAGCCCGCACTTTGGCCCATTGCCGACCCGCGAAGAGAACGAGTCAAGACGTCTCGCCTTGAGAACCGCCCAATCAAAATTAGCCAGGTGCCCCTCTCTAAAACCCAAAATCACATCGTAACGGTGGCCAGATTCCATAACTGTAGTACGAGCTTTCAATTTTTTGAAAAGCGGTAAATTTACGCGGGGTCCCTAACGTCGTCTTCACGCGTTGTCTGGTGGAGTAAAATTCATCGCGGCGGCGAAGACCTTAAAGAATCGATCGAGGGGTAAAAGATGGCGATGGCAAGCTTGTACAGGCGGATCCTTCCGTCCCCTCCCGCCATCGATTTCGCTTCTTCCGAAGGAAAGGTCGGTAGTGTTGTTTCACTTTTCGTTCGGATCAGCCGCTGTGATTCTCTGTGACTAGGGTTTTAGATGAATGTACGGTAATGTGGTGGAGAACGCAGTTACGTTTTTGTCTGATGGTTTCTTTGCATTTTAGTGTGGTGTTTAAGGTTGGTATAATTGATAATAGCAAGGCACTCTCGTTGATGGTGAATTTTGAAGATCAGATGATATTCCGCAAGTACATTCTAGTAGAATAGGACGATCGTTAATTGACGCTGTCATATGCTCCACCGTGTTTGGTTTCGACACTAAATCTATTGGCTAGCTATGGATATTCCACCTTTTACTTTTTTTTGTTATAATAATTAAGGTCACTCCTTTAATGGTGCCTTTTCATGAACTGCTGCTTATGATAAAAGATGGTGCCCCTATTTGTTCTATTTGATAGTGACCAATCAACTTCAATATTTTCGAACTGCAGCAACTCTTTTTAGAATCCATCCAATGTGGTACAATGGAAGGCTTTTTCAAGCTGATCTCTTACTTCCAGACACAATCAGAGCCTGCTTACTGTGGGCTAGCCAGCCTTGCCATGGTCCTGAATGCCCTGTCTATCGATCCAGGAAGAAAATGGAAAGGTAATTCTTGATATTCTAGTAAAGTAGATGTGTGCTTTGAATTGTTGAAAACTTGAAACTATCAAGAGGAAAATACGGATGGTTCAATTGTTGCACGGAGGCTTTGGAAACCTCTCTCTCGTTCTTCTTTTCCTTGAGGACACTGTTCGTATATCGCAGTGCCATTTCACAGTCCCCATGGTTTTATCATTATTTATCGGCAAATTTGACGGATCCTCGTCTTGGCTAAATCTAGGTGGACTGTTCTTTGTTGGTCAAGTTTTGTCAATTTTGGTTTGAATTTTCAGTGACCCATGAAGGAGTGACCTTGGCTGTAGGTTGTGCATAGCCGAGGTATATGTTTTGCTTTTGTGTTATTTTCTGGGAACTCTATTTTTTTCCTGGGAGAGAGCATTTATTCTTAACACTTCTAGTTTTGCTGATGGAACAAAAAAGTATGTTTGTTGGCTTTTTCTTAACTATGTCTGCATGCAAAGTTTTGTAAGCTGACTGCGTGTGAGTTTTATTTTTGTTTATACCATTGTCTAGACTAATATCTTTTGATGTAGATTGTAGCTTTTCATTTATGAGTAGAGGATTCATTTTAGGCTCTTGTAAGCGGATGTTTTATGTATTAATACAAGTATAATGCAGCTGAACCTCTCGTTACCAGGCTTTAAAATTTACTGCAATATTGAAGCTTATTTTACATCTGTGATGGTTGTTTAGTTCAAGTGGAATACAAAAGTCCTACTGTGCATGGAAGGAGGCCCGTTTCACTTTCTGTGTTACAGCGAAATTCTGAGCTTCGAATTCTCTCTCTCTCTCTCTCTCTTTTTCTGCATGTATATCTTCCTAAGTACCACAGCATTTCTGAATTAATGTTTCATGTGGTGGTCACTCTCTTGTAGGGCCCTGGAGATGGTTTGATGAATCTATGTTGGATTGTTGTGAGCCTTTGGAAAAGGTTAAAGCTACAGGCATCTCATTTGGAAAGCTTGTATGCTTGGCTCACTGTGCTGGAGCGAAAGTTGAAGCTTTTCGCACGAATCAAAGCACCATTAACGATTTTCGCAAGTATATCATGGCTTGTTCCACTTCAGATAATTGTCATGTGATCTCATCATATCACAGAGGGACTTTTAAGCAGGTATTAATTAAGCTTGAACTATCTGTTTCTGTGGTTATTATTTTTTCCTCCGTTCATTCCATGGTGGTTAAAAGTTGATTGAACTATGTAGATTCTATATTGCAGACAGGAACGGGTCACTTTTCACCTATTGGTGGTTACCATGCTGGAAAGGACATGGCACTGATTTTGGATGTTGCGCGGTTTAAGTATCCTCCTCATTGGGTTCCACTCAAACTCCTTTGGGAAGCCATGAATACTGTTGATGGAGCTAGTGGCCGACCTAGGGGGTATGTACTCGTGTACGCTTCAGCTAGCGAAACCTCGATCACCTTATCTCAGCCATTTGGTCTTTTTTTTTTCTTTATGGAAGCAGTTGTTCAATCTGATATGCTATGCAACTGTTGACAGTTATTATGTGGGCGTTAATAGCAGAGTTGCTCAAGACATATGATTCCGATATTGTCGGTACAAAATGCTGGTTGTTGTTGAAACTGTCATGACTTGACCAAACATCTGTAAAGAAGTAGGAATTATCTTATGTCCTTTGATGTCTGACAGCAACAATTCAGTTACAGTTCACAGACATTTGTCATGTAATGACACAAATCATTGCTGACTTTTGATTTATAACATAGGTTCTTTCCCTCGTCAGAGTTCATTCGTTAATTTGTGGATATAGAAATGCAGAGTTGAGATTGCTTTGTGGCTCAACTTCTAATCATTGTCTACATCTTCACACTTTTGTTCTACAAATCATCAAAATAGGAGTGCCCGTGGGCAATTTCGGATTTAAGAAGGGTCCAGGGTGGGCACTTGACCCCCTGGAATTTTGGTTAATACTATATAACACGGCCAAACATTAGTATAACTTTCATTTGACTTCTACAACATAAAATAGTGCCCTTTAATAATCTAAACAAACCCTTGTATAAATTTGAAAAAGAGATAACACAACCAACGATCCATGCTACAATTAGGAGTTTTTTTGGGTCAGGACTCTTGATTATATGCTTTTAATTTCCCCACCTAATAATTTGGGGGAAAAAAATCTTACTAATATTTAATGGATGAGAACATTAGGGGCCTACTATAAAAGTATACATGAAAAACTTAAGGGATTTATCTAATTTTTTGGCTTCTTTTCAAAAATATCTTTTAAGCTTGTGTTAATTGTTGTTTAATATGATGAATATTTGAGTTTATACAATTTATTGCGTTTCATTGTTGATTTTAAAAAAAAAAAAGTTACTAGTACTAAATTCCTGGATCCGCCACTGCCCATTGGCCATGGAGAAGTGTGGTTATCTGAGTTCTTTGAGGATATATGCTATTTTGCTAGCTCTGTCTATTTGTCGATTCCTTTTCTGTGTTTGGTGTTTCTTCCTGTTGAGTATTGCATTGGTACCACCGTGACTTGCAAAATTGACTGCAATTTTTTTAAGAAATGTTTCATTTTACCATTTTAAAGTTTGATGGTTTTTCCAGGTTCATGCTAATCTCTAGGCTTCATAGGGCCCCGGCACTGCTCTACACCCTGGTATGATTCAAATCAGTGGTTTCAATGAAATATTTTTAATTGGTACGTGCAAGCACACACATTTTTTACCAAGGATTCATTGATGTCTTTTTATTTATCCAGTCTATGCTCATATATATTTCCCTAAGATCCATGTTGCCCCTTGGGTACTTTACCTCATTAATCAGTTCAAAAAAAGAAAAAAAACATTACCTCGTTAATTTTCCAAAATATGCCATGCCCCTCATGTGGATTGGACTAAAGTGTTACGCTTACATTTTTCATCTGAATTTAGGAAATTGGAAGCCACACCTAATTTGGGAATGGGCTGTGGGCATGGAATATATTGCATTCAAAATCATCTTATTACTGCAACATGCCAAAATGCTTTATCATCTTCCACATTTATATCCCTAATCATCTGTATACAATGTACTCGGTATGTTGTTGTATTACTAGTTTCGCATTTGCAAAGAATCCGATGATGGTGGTGGGTTTTAACTGGAATACGTCATATGTATTGTAAATGCATGTGATAGAGGTATTATATACAAGCATCAATTGAAATTCGAAAATAAATTTATTTTTGCACTTTATTCCAAAACTATTTGAGGGTGGTTTGCATGTTTTGCTAAGGTAGGTGATGTGCACAAGGGCCAAGCTGCATAAAGGGATAGTGGCTTTTGCCCTTTCCTAAGATATCATAAAATGGTCACTGATCTCTCTCTCTCTCTCTCCCTCCAAATGTGTGTGTATATGTACGTTAATGCATATATATGCATATGTGGAAGTAATTCCGTTGCAGTAACTATGGTAATAATAACACAGAAATTTAAGTGCGGAACACTTGTCATGTAAGTGCAACTGTTCCTTTTAATCCGAATTTCTAGCTATCTGAAGATGATAGTTATAGCCAAGATGATATGCAAGACTAAGTCATGGTCCCTTTTATCACCTACCTATGCACAGGGTTTTGATATAATTTCAACTTTCATGTATTTCAAAATGGGATTAACGTGCAGCCATTGAAATTACACCTGTTCTTTCCTTTGGTTAGCAGATGTGTAGGAATTGAAAAGGAAAGTGGAATTTGAAATTTTGCACATGGAATCATGATGACGTCAACTGAAAGTACTGAATTTGTTTTCTCTTAGCAATTGTGACATTGATGACCTCTCCTGAAACTCTAATCTAGGTTGTTGATTCATGCACACAGCTCTGTGTCGCATAGTGTCCTTTCTTTATAATATGGGAGTTTTGAGTTCTCTTCATCCCCAGCCAGCTAAATCTTATACTTGTGAGCCTATTCATTGGCCTGAGTTTTTTTTTTTTTTGGCAGAGCTGTAAACATGAGAGTTGGGTCAGCATTGCAAAGTTCTTAGTGGATGATGTCCCTCGCTTATTAAAATTAGAGGATGTGAAAGATATTAGGAATGTACTCTCTGTTATTTTGTCATCTCTCCCCACTCATTTTAGGGAGTTCATCAAGTGGGTTGCAGAAGTTCGGACACGAGAGGAGGATGGCAGTCAAAGTCTGAGCCAAGAAGAGAAAGAAAGACTTGCCATCAAGGTTTCTGTAACGTATAGATTGTTCGTTCGTTTTATTTGTAATTGTAATCCCATTTTATAGTTCAGTTTCCTTTTCTCTTGTTTGCAGGAAGAGGTGTTGAAACAAGTGCAGGAGATTAGCCTTTATAAACACGTGACAGAATTTTTATCTTCTGAGAAATCATGTTGCAAAACCATACTGGGGACAGAAAACGAAGAGAATTTTCCTGAAATTGCTGCTCACGTATGTTGCCAGGGGGCAGGGCTTTTGTCTGGGATTTCAGTCTCATCACAGCAGTTCTGTTGTCAGGCAACATGTGTCAAATGCTTTAAAGTAAATGGTGACAAACCTGTTACAGTGGTGTCTGGGACGGTGGTGAATGGTAGTGGTCAGCAAGGGGTCGATGTGCTGGTCCCTTCTTCTCAATCGGAGCTGAGTTGCTGTGGTTGTGGCCCAAGTAATTATGTGGGCATGTACCCAGCGAGCAATGACGTTCTGACTGCTCTTTTATTGGCGTTGCCTCCAGAAACATGGTCTGGTATCAAAGAAGAGAAGCTTTTGCAGGAAGTACATGGTCTTGTGTCAACTGATAACCTTCCTACACTGCTCCAAGAGGAGGTATGTTAGAACACTGTTTCTAATGATTTCGTATGGATGCTTCTCACCTGTCTTCTAGTTTAACATAAAAATATTTTGTAACTTAGGGAAAAAATTGCTCAAGTTTGTAGTTGAAGTCAAACTTGTAGCTTCATGTTTGACTAGAAAATATGCTTCATTTATCACAAAAAACTATTAAGAAGAAAATGAAAGGAACGTGGAATCTCACATCTCACAGTTTTGATTTGTTTCTGGTTCACATACTGTTTCTTAACTTCTTTTTCATTATGCATTTCCAAAACTGTTTTCTTGTAGTTAATCTTATCTTGAGAGAATAAAAGCTTTATCTAGGGTTTGACAAACTTTGGTTTGGTGCTCCTTGAAGTTGAGATTACTTGTCGAAATGGGAAAATAGGTTAGGCTCTTGAAGCTAATTTCGGATTTCTATGGGAGAAACCTTTTTGGGTATGGCTGGACTATTGGCATTTAGTTAACAGAGCTAATTGTTGGTTATAATTGGTGAGTTCTCGTAAGTGCCAACGGAGGAGTAGAAGAAGTCTTTCCTTCCTTCCTTCTGTGGTTATGGCTTTGTATACTCTTGTTTCTATCCATACATGGTGAATCATGGGAGAATTTATTTTCTATTCTAAGAGCATCCACAGTAGACTAATCAAAATTGGATAGTCAAAAGTTGCCACATCACCTTTTGATTATCCATTCAAGGGGTTGCTAAGGTTAGCAATGTAGATGTCCACAGTGGCATAATCGAAACTTGCCACTTCATATTTTCAACCTATAAAAATCTAAAAATTGTCACTATATAAAATAATTTTTTTATATAGTTTTCAAACTAATAAAATCAGGTTATTAGAAATAGAAAATAATTTTTTGAAAAAACACATTTCCGAAATTTTAAAAAAAAACAGTTTTTCAAAAAAAGATAGTTTTTTTTTAAATAACAGTTTTTCAAAAAAAAAAAGAAGACAGATTTTAATAAAAAACAGTTTTTGAAAAATTGTTCAACTGTTTTTGCACAAAAAAAAAACTTCTTTTAAAAATGTTTTTCTTAGAAACATTGTTGAGAGAGAGATAGAGAATGTTTTGGTTATTGGCAAAAGATTGCTAGTTTTAATTATCCAATGGCTAAAATTTCGGATAAAAAAAAAATGGCCAAAATTTGAAGAGTTGCTAAGAGGTTGTTAAGTTTGGTTATACCACTGTGAGCATTTTTTTTAGGGAACATTGCTAACTTTAGCAACTTTATGATTTTGGTTATTCCACTGTGGATGCTCTAAGAATTTAGTTTTGGTTGTTTTAAGAAATTTCTTGTGTGTTGCATCCACCCCCCCGAACCATCCAGTATGTGTTTATTTGTTTATATTCAACTTTATAGAGGAACTTTCAGACTCCTTAGGCTAGCAGTTGTCAATCTTTTTATTCTATTTTGTAACACGCATGAATGTACCGGCAGAATTTACAAAAATTTCAACTGCACATTATACTTAGTATCAAAGACAGAGTTACAGTTGCAGATCCTGTTCAAGGAGGTTGACACTACACACTTTGGAACACCAACATTGGAAGTGTTATCCAAATTGCCAATTAGGAATTGTTGATGCTTTTGTGGGTTTATAACCGATAGAGGGCATCAATGTCATCTGATTGAAAGTTTCCTTTTTCAAGTTCAGCTACACAGGCCTACACCATCAAATTTGCAGTTGCCTGTCATAAGTTTTGCCTAGTGGCAACAATTTCTTATGTACTTCTGTCTGACCAACACTGTAATCATATCTTTGCTGTCGGTGAGGAGAGCCTCGTGTTGGGTTAATCCGATATAGCCAGTATGTACTATGTAATTGTCTCTGTTGTGTTCATTTAGTTGACTGCCTGAGCAAAACAAAAGGGGACTCTCACTTCTTATTTTGAACCCGATATAGTAGGTGTCTCGTTGTCATGTGTTGATGTTTACAGATAATGCCTTATTCATAGTTAAATTTGACGAGGTGCGTTTCTCATGAATATGGATATGGCAGGTATTGCACTTGCGAGGTCAACTCCAGCTTCTCAAGAGATGCCAAGATAATAAGGTAGAAGAAGATCTCGGTGCACCTATCTTTTAGCATTCTTTTGTCGTCTCATGTTGTCGTGCTTAGTGTTGTGAGCAAACAACACATTATAACCTTGACGTGTGTAAACTACTATTCAAATCCCAAACATTATGCCCACTGCAGACAGGACGTTCATTGCCCGTTAAAGGTAAAACGCCAAGAAGCAAGGGGTGTGTCCCAGATATTGAAAGGTCATATTGAAGAACCAAGATCTGTTTTCCAGCGTTCTAAGCTGTTCAAAGAGGGGCCACATCGTTAGGATTGACACCGGGATTCTACCCTACCCAAAGCTGGGTGCTTTAGAACAAAGGAATGGGATGCTTTCAGATAGGGTTTGACGTATGGCAGCCTACCCGTCCAAAACCTGCCCTTCAGACTCCTCCTGTATTATTGGCACCCTTGGTCTTTCTCTTCAATATATGCGTTCTTAGGCTGCAACACTTGGAGAAGATGAGGGTGTTAGATTAGAGGTGCGCTTTCAAGCCGACCCCACCTTCCATTTTGTAGAGCTCCTATTTGGCTAATCTATCGTGAAGTATTCTTTCTAAGTTATTGGTTCAAGATCGATAAATAGGAGAAATAGGAGAACGCAGCGCTTGAAGAATTCCAATTTGATGCAATGATCTTTTGCTCTTTTTGTGTGTGTGTGTGAGTGAGATTAAGGTTTTGGCATATCGTATGCTCAATATGCATTCACAACCATCCTCTCACAGGTCTCACCACTCACCAGCAGTTGTCCCATGGTACAATGCTCGTGCAAATTAGACAAATTCATCTGACCCGCCTCAAGGCTGCAAACTTGCGGATATCAGTTCACCGATAGATAGTCTCCTTCCGTTTCATAATTTTAGTATTTTTTTTACCGAAAAATTGTCCTTTTTAAATATCGAAATAAACTACTTCCTAACATAGTGTTTTAATTTTTTTGCGTCAAATTAAATCGCTAATGGAAGAGATTACAAGAGTCCTATATTTTGTGGAGCTTATTAAGCAAATCGTTTTAAGAAGTTAAAATTACCTTCATCTGAAAAGAAATGAACCTGAGTCGCAGTCACCATTTCTTGAAAAGGGCAAACTTTTTTTTTTCCCCTAGAAACAGAAACATACTCCATATGGATAAGAGGTTCATTTCTTCGGCTAACCTTCTAGGTTTTTGTTTTTGTTTTTATTTTTTGGAATTAAGGAAACTTTATGTTTTCTGTGTTAGATCGTTTCAGTATCTGTAACATCTTATGGTGTTGTTTTAAGAGAAAATATTGTTTACAGAGCAGTTGTAAACATTGCAGTTGTAAACAAATGTTTATGGAGCTCAATTTCGGGGTAGGGATTTTAAAAAAATAATTCGCACGAATAGTTTTTTTAAAATCCGGACCATTGATTGCCGAAATGGATAGCTAACATTGCACGGCTCCGTAAATAGGCTATTTACAGCTGTTCCGAAAAGAAGTTTCTCTCTTGTTTTAAACGGTTTTTAGTTGGTTTTGGGGAAAAAGAGAGGAGGAGATGTTTTTTTTATTGGTTTTTAAACACTTTTTGGTGTGTTACACTTGGAATGCTAGGTACAAATAAAACTTACTCCGAAAGTATCCCGAAAAAAATAATTAGTGGTTGAGAATCACTTTAATGATTGGGTCACACACATCAAAGTGAATTTCGACCACTAGTTATTCTTTTCAGGGTAAGTTTTTTTTTGTCCCTAACATTTTCCTCTACACTTACCCGAGGGTGTTCAAAAAGGTTTTGATCCGGGAAGAATTTACTGAAGAAAAGGAATGGAAGAAGTGTCCTAGACGTAAATTCAGATCCTCTCGTGTGAGGCCGCTCATGTGATCCTCGATGTGCCTAAGAGTGACACCTCACTCATTTAACAAATCAACGGCCAAGATCACACTCGCATTAAGTGAATCAAATTGACGTCATTTCGGGAGAGCGTAAATTCTGGACGAGAACATACCACTGGAGCATTGGGTTGGATCTTGGAGCCATTGGTGTCCGCTAAATTCTTCACGCAGAGAGGCAAGAATGACGACAACGTGCCTCATGCCAAATTTTCCGTTTTCCTTTAATTTCATATTTATGTGAATCATTTTCTTATGTTATTTAATCTATTTACTTGAGCAAATTTCTAACAGAAATTGGAAGGAATTTATATTCATCCCACTTGTTTTAAAGTGAGTAATGTTTCCTTTTGTATTCAACATCAGACAATCAATAGCCTTAAGGTTGGACAGGTGGTCGTTTAGCCTGAGACTTAGGGGTTTGCTCCCTCACAATGTCTCAAGTCCAATTCTCATTACTAGCAAACGACTATGGAAAGAGCTGTACGGATTAGTCTAAGGCGCGTCTGTGAGAGCCCATCTTGGGCAACGTCCCACATCGGTGAGGCATTAGAAATGAAAGTAATATATAAACGAATCTCAGCAGCCATTGTATAACTCGAGGTTAACCTTTGAGCCACGTGGTTAGGCAAAGAGTAAGTAGGTCAGCTGGGTACAGTGCTTAACCCGAAACACCCTGCATTACCAAAAAAAAAAAAAACATCAGACAACAAAATAAGAAATTAGCATCTGTTCACTAGTCACACATTGTTGTCTGGAAACACCTTACCCAATAGACCTATACTCCCTAATTGCTCTAACAAACACTAAAACAAAGAAGCATATACCAATGGTATTCAAATAATTGCGCTTAGATGTTACCAGAACACAACACCTACCAAATGAACAAGATCCTTCACCTTTTGGAGGCAATTGGACTTGGATCTTTGCTTTATGAGGACATCATCCCATACACAATTGAATATGGGAGAATAAGGCAATGCAATGATCTTGGGAATGGATTCACCTAACTTTCCATCAACCATATCTGCAATTCAACCTTATCTTGTAGCCCTGCTTGTCCACTTCAATCTCAATGGGCCATTTGCACTCACTGTCGTTATTACATTGCAACCGTAGCATTGCCTCTGCAATCTTATCTAGGGTTCGCATTTGCACACTTGATGGAAAGAGGAAAAAGCAAATCCAATGCAGGCCTTTTTTTGACTTGATGGTGCTTAAAAGATGACTTGATGGTACTTAAAAGATGAGAGGATGTATGTGATAGCAATTGTGTCCACTCAATTAATGGTGTATTTGTTGGGGTTATTTCTCCCATTAATGGGGCTTGTAGTTAAGTTGGACTTATAGTGACTGTGATTCCTTTGATGGCCTTATTTATCATGTTGGTTCAGTTGTTGAGCTTGATTATCTCGTGGACTCTCACACCTAGAAAAATACTACATTTCATCCAACGTGGTGAAGGACTCAAATACTCTCGAAATATAACATTGTTCACAAGAAAATTTGACATAACATGAACATATCCAACCATATTATTATCGACATTAGTTGGCAAGAGACCCAAATAATCTCTCTTATTATACACACTAGCTTTTAATTAATGACATACATAGAGACCCAGTAACGAATTTACAAACAAAAAACCTCACACACAAATCATAATGCAGGGTAGTTAGTTATAATACATAGCTCACCACACTCATTTAACAGCATTGGAAATTAATCCCAAGCTATAAGTAAACATAGACATAGCTAAGAGTAAGATTTAAAAGAGGTGGTGGTGCTTCTTTCCATGGGACTCTTCCTCTTCTTCCTTGGCCTCTTTCTTCTCATGGTGCTCATGGAAGACATAGCCGCCCGCTGCGACTGCGGCTGCGGCTGTGATTTCTTCCTCTAACTTGTGCTTGTGAGCATGCTCCGGGTCTTTCTTTTCCTTGTGCTTCTCATGCTGCATAATAATAAGAAAAAAACGTTGCAATTTTCGCGAGCTATTTCCACCAAAAGACTAAAAGGAAGGACTTAAGTACGTATATCGGTATATGTATAGCAAAAGTTTAAAAAATAAAAATAGCAACCCCAAGGAGGTTGCTGAAATTTAGGTGTTTGCTCCATTATAAAGTTTCAGATTCAATTCTCTTTGGCAACAACTTTTGGGGCCATCCCACCTTCATGCATAAGCGTGTGAAACAGCGATAGGGGCTGTAGGGGATTAGTCCAAAAGGTGCGCGCAAGCTCGCCCGGAACACCCTGCAATATTACCTCCCTTCCCCCCC
>JAOTQK010000005.1:3726710-3744843 GCA_025642025.1 Rhododendron ferrugineum
AAAAAAAAAAAAAAAAAAAAAAAAAAAGAAAAAAAGAAAAAAAAAGAGCAAATAGATAGACGGTGATGTGGCTCATAAAGTTAGCCAGGAACATATACGTCTACATCATACTTGTAAATTTGTGGTGAGTTTTCTGGCCTATGTGGTATTTTTTCTGAAAACAAAGAAACCATCAAGATACCTTTTCAATTACAAGCTGGGTGACATTGTTCACATCATTCTAAAGTTCAGGTTAATTTGTGCTAAAAAAATCCGAAAAGATTCGCATTTTCAGAAAAATGATATCCGAAAAAGTTGCATAAATTATGGTTTGGTGGAATTGCGTAAATTTGATGGTCGATATGCAGTGTCGGTCTCGAGCTAAGGCGAGAGGTGCCCCAGTTTAGCCTCCATTTGTGTGCACGCATATGGTATGTATATACAAGTATTGACAGAACACTAATCATGCACGTACCAAGGCAAAGGCTCCAACTGCGGCGGTACCAAGCTCACCAAGGTGCTCACGGTGCTTGTGCTCCTTCTCTTCCTTCTCATAATCAGGAGGGCTGTCATCCACCTCCTTGTGGTGGTGGAAGAGGCCCTGGTGGTGCTTCTCTTCAGCCATTTTAGTGGTGTGGTAACAAAAAAGTTGGTGGCCTCTAGTCTAAATGTAAAGTGGATTCTTTGGAAAAGTGGGGGTGTATGGGATTCTAATGATAGGTACTGGAAGCCTAATGAAGGGTGTTATTTATAACTGAGTGGTAAGGCTTAGGCCCTGGTGTTCTGTGCTCAATTATTTTGATACCTTAGGTATATGCTTTCTTGTTTTATTTTTTTTAGAGCAAATAGATTTTTATTTATTTATAAAATAGGCGTTAAGGTCAGCATACACGCATCTCCACTAATTCTGGAAACTATAAACTCACTGTCTACTAGCGGGGCCGCCACTTGAAGACGGAGCAGATGTTGTGCGTGGACTGGCCCGAGGGAGTTAATAACACCTGAAAGGTTTCGAGTCTGAGATCTTAGGAGAGAGCAGACTCTTGGGATTTTGAACAAATAAGTAGGTTATATGGTTAGGGAGACTTGGGATGCAATTGGACAATTGGATCTTTGCTTTACAAGGACACCATCCCATCCACAACTGAATTGGGAGAAAAAACTTGCAATGTTGGGATTCACACCTAACTTTTCCTCAATCATCTGCAATTCAACGTTAAACTCCCTCTGTCCCGATTTGTTTGTCTAATCTCGGGTTGCCAACTTATTAAGGAAATCAAATTTAATTCATTGATTTGAAAATTCACATGCATAATCTATTCCATTGATTTTGAAATTAGACAGTCAATTTGGGACATTTATAAGTCAAAAAAGGGACAAACAAATTGGGACGGAGGGAGTATATCTTACCATTAATTAATGCATGTGTAGACATACATATCCACTTCAATCTCAATGGACCATTGCACCCACTGTCCACACATTGCAGCCGCAGCATTGCCTTTGCAATATTTGGTTCACACTTGCACACACAAATACCAAAAAATAAAAATAAAAATCGTATGCCGGCCATTTAATTTGTGACTTGATCAAAGAACGTTGATTTGCATGAACCCTTGCATTTTACTAAATTAAATGAAACACTTGAAATAATCTATTCGAGTTGTAAGTATTTGGGCTTCGTTGTCCTTGACTAGGCCTGTGGCCCTCGGCCGTTCATGCTTCCGGAATTGGGGTGTGACAGTGAGGCCCAGACTTCCTCAATCACCATTGCGAACGACCACACCGTGAGGCCTAGTCTTCATTCCTCTCTCTCTCGCCAGGTGATGCGACGCTTTTTTTCACTTTTTGTTCTCAGATTCAACCCCCTCTCTTGGGACAGTTTCCAACAACTTTTATCTCCCCTTGTTATTCTTATCTCTCTATTTATTACCTCAAAAACCTTCCTCAAAATTTTTACCAAACAAAAATTTGAGAATCCTGTTGTTAGTGGACAAAGGTTAACATCGCGTGTTACACACGACGGTGTATTGTGTCTCTAGAACAAATCACTGCTTTTACGCACGGTCTCTAATAAATTTTCTCTTAGATTAGTTCTTTCTTTTCTCTATCTATATCTCTACACTTATTATCCCAAAAAAACTCGGTCACAACCTAAACCAAACATAATCTTCTTTAATTCTTTGGTCAACCAGATTTTCATTGACTTATATACTTAACGTGATCTAGCTCCTAGGTGAAACAGGATGACGTTGTCTTGTGGAGAATAACTTATTCACGGTTCCTCCATGAATAAGTTATTCAGGGCAGCATACAATATCACAAGTTTATCTTGACAATCAATGGTTCGGATTTTAAAAGAACCCTAAGCCCCGTTTGTTAACCATATTAGGCATTGGGATTGGACTAACCATATTAGGCATTGGGATTGGACTACCAATCCTATGGGTTTCACAATAACTTGCTTGGTAACCAAAAAGAGGTGTGGACTATGAGTCCAATGGATTTGGGAGTCGGTTCTTAGGGGTATTGAGAATGGCCTCTCTCACTTTGTATTACTAATCTAGATCACTCTTTTCTAATGCACAAATACGAAAATAACCTTGCTTAAACCATGTAATGACCAAAATACCTGCAATTTATGAGCACGTACAAACCTTAGCCCCCATTATTTGAAAGTGTACTTAATGATCTCCGTTATGTTTTTTACAGGACATGAATAAAAAGCTTATGTTCGCTATATTTTAATATTTTGTACACATGAATAATCAAATCAACCACTTTCAAATTAAAGTAATATAAATTTTCATTTGGATAATAAAATTTTTCCAAAAGTATTTTTTTTAAAGTTCTGATTATTTTCTAGAATATTGGTTTGATCCAAAAAATATCCAGAAATTAAATCAGTTTTGCAGAAGGGCAAAAATAGAAATGTATATTATCAATCCAATCCTATCCCATGTGAAACAAACATGATATTAATAATCCATCATCTAATCTCATCTCAAACAAACATACTCATTACCAATCCCATCTCCAAAAATGGAAATGTATATTTTCAATCCAATCCTATCTCATGTGAAACAAACATGATATTAATAATCCATCATCTAATCTCATATCAAACAAACATACTTATCACCAATCCCATCTCCTTACCAATTCCAATCCTAATCTCATATCCTTACGAATATCAACCATATCAAACGAGGCCTAAACTCTTTCATTTTCTTTTAAAATCCAAATCGTCCAAAACACTTTTGGACGCGTAAGATTAGGTGCTGTAAGACTTAGGGGTTGTTCGGCTATAAAAGTCAAAGGTTTTCCTGCCAAAATTGAGTCTCACAAAAGTGGCTTATTGGTTTTCCCGCCAAAAAGTCAAAATTGGATTTTGATCAAAAAATTTTACTTTTTAGATTCGTCTCGTCATGAGGATGCAATAATCTCCAAAAAAATGCGAATAAGCCAAGTAATATGAAAAAAATTTGAATAAAAACAAAAAAATAAGCCACAAATAAGCTAAGTGGCTTATTTGTCCAAACAACCCCTTAAAATAAGTTTCTCTTCCCTGCTATCTTACAACTCTGAAGCCAAAAAGCTAGACACGACGTCGTTGTGTTCCATTATTGCGAGGCCAAAAAGCTGCATCGAATAGGTAACCGGATTGCGGATCAAAAAAAAAAAAAAAAAAAGAATAGGTAACCGGATTCTGTAACTGCTTCTAACGCCCAATTTCGAAACCGGCGGTGGATTTACGCGGGGTTCGTAACCGACGTCCCCACGCATTCCACTATAAGTTCCATACGAAACCCTAGAACGGCAAATCGGAGCCGCCGAAGAATCTAAATCGACGGACAAATGGCCACGGCTAGCTTGTACCGCCGGACGCTACCGTCCCCTCCCGCCATTGATTTCGCTTCTTCTGAAGGAAAGGTCGGTGTACTCAGAGTAGTATATATTTCACTTTCCATTCAGATCACTCACTCTGATTGTTTCTACCTGGGGGTGTAGGTGGTGTTCCACTTTATCCAAAAAGTACCTTTTTTACGCTAATAATTTTTCTACCAATATGGATATTGTTCGATAGATCTCATTGAAATTTTTAATATGCAAAAAAAAATTAAAAAATCATTTTTTATTTTTCATTATATTTGAGTTTAAAAATTGAAGAAAAAGAACTTTTAGAAAAATGGAACGGCACCTTAGACGATTCTACATTAATTCTGTACAGTCTTGTGAAGAGCGCCGTTATGTTTTTGCCCGTGATCGTTTCGCTGTGTTGAGTTTGGATTTTAGTGTGGTGATCAATCCGTTCTAATATAGAAACGGAGAACATTGGTGCGAACAAACTTTTGATGTTGTGTCACAAAAGTGATTTCCAAGATTGTCCTAATGAAAAACAAAAACTTTTGTTATTGCATGAATAACTGGTACGGCAAAGTAGTAAAACCACTCAAGTGCAATTACCCACCTGCACACGTTCACGTACTCACGGGCACAACTTCTAGTGGTGTTTAAGGGGGGATAATTGCAGTCACTCTCATGGAATGGTGAATTTTGGACATTCAAATGATTGTATGAATTCTGCCAGTACATTCTAGTCGAATATGGCACTCTTTTATCACCGTATTTGGTTTCAACAGCCAATTTATTCATTGGCTATGGATAGTGAGTATTTGTTGGGGTTATTACTCACAACTAAGTAATTATGCGCATGTGTGGTGCTGGAGACTGTGTTACAGGAGGTAAGCCATGATGTTACCTATTTGAAGCCTTGACAACTTTGTGTCATTATTCCCAGGTGCAGGGTTTTTTTGTTTCTATTCTTCTTTGTGATATTCTTATATTGCTGTGTTCTTATTTACCCTTTTTAATGGTGCCTTCTCATGAACTGCTGCCTGTCATAAAATTTCGGTGCCTCCTATTTGTTCTATTTCTATAGTGGCTAATCAGGTATTTTCAAACTGCAGCAACTCTTTTTAGAAGCCGTTCAAAGTGGTACTATGGAAGGCTTTTTCAAGCTGATCTCTTACTTTCAGACACAATCAGAGCCTGCTTACTGTGGGCTAGCCAGCCTTGCCATGGTACTGAATGCCCTTGCTATCGATCCGGGAAGAAAATGGAAAGGTAGTTATTGATATTTTAGTAAGGCAGATGTGTGATTTGAATTGCTATTAAGGAGAAAATCCCTTGATGGTTCTATTATTGCACAGAGGCCTTGCAAACATCTCTCTGGTATTTCTTTTCCTTGGGAACACTGTTTTTATTTCTCAGTGCCGTTTTCAGAGCTCCATGGCCTTATCATTCTTTATTGGCAAATTTGAAGGATTCATTTTGAGGCTAAATATAGGTGGACTGATCTTTGTTGGTCAGGTTTATTGATTATGGTTTGCATTTTGAGCGACCCATGAAGGAGTTGCCTTGGTTGTAGGTCATCGTGGGGTTATGTTTCTTGTTGCGGTGAATGACCTTTCAAAATTTACATGTTTCGTTGTTTCTGGGACTCTCTTTTTTTTTTTTCTTGGGGTTCATGCCAACAACCATGGAAACCTTTGAAGAAACCCTAGTGTATGTTTCTTTCCCAAAGGAGTGACCCAACTGGCTTCCAATTTTCATGAGTGATGGTTATAGTTTACACCCAACATAGGCTTATTTGACCCCGCTTTAACTTTCAAATTTGCCCCAACCCATTTTACAAGTTTTGTACGTAGGAAACCAAGTGGGGAAAATAGAATTTCCTCTTCTCCCACAAAGAGAGATCCCCAAACCTTGTACATGGCTTTCACACACCGAATCTTCTTTTCTGCAGGAACAAGGATCTGCCATGGAGAATCACCATATGTTTTATGTTTTATACCAAAGGTTTTCATGCAGGGTTTTGATCTCCAAATATAAATAGTGAATGTCCCTGCTAGCAGACGGTGTGATTGTTCCCCCAAGATTAGTCAAGGTGTGCGTAAGCTATCATGGACACCTGAGATATAAAAATAATATAAAAAAAGTGAATCGCTCATAGTTCTTATTTTTGACCCCACAAGTGAGAAATCTTGGCTCCGCCCCCGGATAGAGTGTTACTTTTCAATTTTCATATATCCAGTTTAATGGTCAAGTGCTGGATTTCATTTTAGGCTCTTGCAAGTCAATGGTTAAAGACAACTTAAAGTATTAAGACTATTAGACTAGTGTAATGCAGTTGAACCCCATCTTACCAGGCTTAATATTTACTGCAACATTGAAGCTTATTTTACACGAGTTATAGTTGTGTTTGGCTTCAAGTGGTATACAAAGTCCTATCATGCATGGAAAGAGGCCTGTTCACTTTCCATGCTACAACCAAATTCTAACCAAACCGGGCCTTAAGTCCCAATCAACTGGGGTTGGCTACATGAATCCATTGTCTTCATTGAGTGCGATAGCAAAATTCTGAACTTTTAAATTTTTATCTCCCACATTTCCCCCCCTGCATGTATAGCTTCCTTACTCCCACCACTTCTCTGAATTCATGTGTCTTGCGGTTGTCACTTCTTGTTTAGGGCCCTGGAGATGGTTTGATGAATCTATGTTGGATTGTTGTGAGCCTTTGGAAAAGGTTAAAGCTACAGGCATCTCATTTGGAAAGCTTGTATGCTTGGCTTACTGTTCTGGAGCAAAAGTTGAAGCTTTCCGCACAAGTCAAAGCACCGTTGATGATTTCCGTAAGTACGTCGTCTCTTGTTCCACTTCGGATGGTTGTCATGTGATTTCCTCGTATCATAGAGGGACTTTTAAGCAGGTATTAATTAAGCTTGATGTATTTGTTTGTTTGGTTATTATTTTCCGTCTGTTCATTCCATGGTGGTTAAAAGTTGATTGAACTCTTTAGATTCTATATCGCAGACAGGAGCGGGTCACTTTTCACCTATTGGTGGTTACCATGCTGGAAAGGACATGGCATTGATTTTGGATGTTGCACGGTTTAAGTATCCTCCTCATTGGGTTCCACTCACACTCCTTTGGGAAGCCATGAATACTATTGATGGAGATAGTGGCCTACCTAGGGGGTATGTTCTGCAAAACATATGATTCACCTTATCTCAAGCAGTGGCTGTCTTTATTTTATGGAAGCCGTTTTTTGATCTGACATGTTTCTATGCAACTGTAGACATTTTTTTTGTTTTGACAAGTATGCAACTGTTGACATTGTGCTTGATGTATATCGTAAAGTGAGATATGTCTGACTTAACCAAACTCTGATAAAGAAGAAGGAATTATGTTATATCCTAGAGATATTTTACAGCAACAATTGCGTTTCAGTTCGCAGACATGTCATATATTCATACATAACACATGGCAGAGTTGAGAGTGCTTTCTAGCTCCATTTCTAATCAGTAACCATTGTCTACCAAATATGAGCATCTTCACCTTTTTTGCTATAGAAAACAGCAAAATAGAGGGGCCCGGGGGGAAGTGTGTTTTTGAGTCCTTTGTTGATGCCATCTATGTTCATTGTGCATATATTCTAGTTTGCAACTTCTGTCAATTTGACGGTTCCTTTTTCTTTTCTTTTCTTTTCTTTTTTGTTTTGTTTTGTTGGTGCTTCTTCTTGTTGGGTATTGCTTACTGCTGTGAGACATGGTACCTTTTAATGTTTTGAAGTTTGATGTTTTTTTCCAGGTTCATGCTAATCTCTAGGCTTGATAGGGCCCTGGCACTGCTCTACACCCTGGTATGATTCAATTTGGTGGTGTGGCAATGAAACGTGTGTACCTACTAATGTGGACACGCAGACACTCATTCTTTAACTGGGATTCATTAATGTCTTTTTATTTATCCTGTATACATGTTCATTTCTTTCTGCAAGATCCACTTTGCCCCATGTGTACTTCACGTCCTTAACCTTCCAAAATATAACGGTGCCCCTCGTGTGTTTGGACTAAAGTGCTATTGTTATATTTTTCATCGGAATTGAGGAAATTGGAAGACATACCTAATTTGAGAGTGGGCACTTGGCATGGGAAACATGTCAATTCAAAACCCTCTCATTACTGCAATAGGGCAAAAATTCTTCTTCATTTTCCACATTTGAAATCCTAACCATTTGTGTACGCAGTACACAATGTCCTGTGGTATAACTTGTTTGGCATTTGCAAAGAATCCAATGGTGGTGAGTTTTGACTGGCACAAATTGTACGTATTGTACATGTGCCAGGGTACTTTATATAAGCTAATACATGAACAGTTTTTATTTTCGTTTAAAAGCTACAATTGCATCTAAAAAATGGGGAAATTTTGAGAGAGAGAGAGAGAGAGAAACTGTACATTTGTTTTGCTAAGGTAGGTGATGTGCACAAGAGCCAAACGCATGAAGGTATAATGGATTTTGCCCTATTCCCTGAATCCTAACATAACATAAAATGGTGTCATTGGTCTCTCTCTCTCTCTCACACACATACATAGTATACAAATATGTTTAAGTGTGCAACAGAAATTCTGTTGCAGTGATATTTATTTCAGCACACAGAAATGAGTGGAACACCTGCCAATATAAGTGCAGACTATGGTTCAAACAGTTCCGGATGATGATATTTATGTCAAATTTTGATCTAATTTCAACCTTTCATGTATTTCAAAATGGGATTAACATGCAGCCATTGAAATTACATCTGTTCTTCCTTTAGTTAGCTTATATGTAGGAATTGAAAAGGAAAGTGGAATTTGAAATTTTGTGCAGGAAGTCATGATGATGTCGACTGAAATTACTGAATTTGTTTGCTGTGCACTATTGTGACTTTTATGACCTCTCCTGAAACTATCTTATCTAGGTTGTTGATTATGCACACATATAGGTGGCATATTATCTTTTCTGTGTAGTGTGGGAGTTTTGAGCTCTCTTCATCCTCAGCCAGCTAAATCTCATACTTATGCAGCATTTTTATCGACCGGATTCTTTTTTTGGCAGAGCTGTAAACATGAGAGTTGGATGAGCATTGCAAAGTACTTCGTGGAAGATGTCCCTTGCTTATTGACATCAGAGGATGTGAAAGATATTAAGAATGTACTCTCTGTTATTTTGTCATCTCTCCCCACACATTTTAGGGAGTTCATCAATTGGGTTGTAGAAGTGCGGAGACGAGAGGAGGATGACGATCAAAATCTTAGCCAAGAAGAGAAAGGAAGACTTGCCATCAAGGTTTTATAACTTATTAAACATCCGTTCAGGAGATTACATGATATTTGTACATTTAAAGTCATTTCACAGTTATCTCTCCTTTGCAGGAAGAGGTGTTGAAACAAATGCAGGAGATTAGCCTTCATAAGCACGTGCAAGATTTTTTATCTTCTGAGAAATCATGTTGCAAAACCATTTTTGCGAGGACAGAAAACGAAGATTATTTGCCCGAAATTGCAGCTGATGTCTGTTGCCAGGGGGCAGGGCTCTTGTCTGGGATTTCAGGTTCATCACAGTTTTCCTGTTGTCAGGAAACAGGTGTCAAATACTTTAATGTCAATGGTGTCAAACCTGTTACAATGGTGTCGGGGACAGTGGTGAATGATAGTGGCCAGCAAGGGGTCGATGTGTTGGTTCCTTCTTCTCAATCAGAGCTGAGTTGCTGTGGTAGTGGCCCAACTAGTGATGTTGGGGTGTACCAGACGAGCAATGATGTTTTCAGTCTTTTGACTGCTCTTTTATTGGCATTGCCTCCAGAAACATGGTCTGGTATCAAAGAGGAGAAGCTTTTGCAGGAAGTACGTAGTCTTGTCTCAACTGAAAATCTTCCTACGCTGCTTCAAGAGGAGGTATGCTTAAAGAAAAATTGTTTCAAATGGTATCTTATGGATGCTTCTTAACTGTTTTATTTTAAAATCATTTTTTTAATTTTTTTGCTCAAGGAGCTTAGGGTAAAAAGTTGCTTAAGTAGATGTTTTTGCAGTTATTGTCAAACTAATATTCCTAATCAGGAACAAGAACACAATGTACAGTTTTGATTAACATATTGTTTCTTAACTTCTTTTCATGACACTTATTCCAAACTATTTTCGTTCTCTTATCTCAAAAGACTTATCTCAAAAGAATAAAAGCTTTATCTAAGGTTGTCGAACTTCGGTTTGGTGCTCCTTGGAGTGGAGATTACTTGTCTAAAGGGAAAAATAGGTTAATTTCTTGAAGCTATTTTCAGATTTTTCTGGGGAAACAATTTTCAGCAAAGTTATTCCTAGTGGCATTCTGTATACCGTCTGACAAAAACTGTTCCCACAGCTTAGCTGTCTTTGAGGGAGTGCCTTGTCTCGGGTTAATCCGATACAGTCGATATGTAATTGTCTCTGGTGTGTTCACTTAATTGACTGGCGGAGCAAAACAAAAGGGAAAGATACACAACTCTCGCTACTTATTTCGAACCACGATGTAGTAGATTTCTCATTGTCATGTGTATGCTATATCGATAATACCTGATATGTATGGTTGTGGTATTTACTCGTGGCATTGAAGAGTTATATTTCTCATGAGAATGGATATGGCAGGTATTGCACTTGCGAGGTCAACTCCAGCTTCTCAAGAGATGCGTAGATAATAAGGTAGAAGAAGATCTCGGTGCACCTCTCTTTTAGCGTTCATTTGTTTTCTCATGTTGTCATATACATATATACTTCTTGTGAGCGAAAAGCACTTTATTACCATGACGTTTGTAAACTATTCAAATCCCAAATATTATGCGCACTGCAGACAGAACGTTCATTGCCGTTAAGGTAAAACACCAAGAAGCAAAGGGTGTCTCCCAGATATTGAAAGGTTATATCGAAGAACCAAGAGCTGTTTATTTTTTTGCCATTCTAAGCTGTTAAAAGAGGAGCCACGTCATTAGGATTGATGACAATGGAGTACTACCCTATGTCGCGATGCTTTGAATCAAGGAATGAGATGTTTTTTTCTGATAGGGTTCGACTTACTGCAAAATGTCCTAAACCCGGTCGTCTGCATTGCTCCTTTTTCATATGTTCGGAAACCCTACTTCAATACCCCATTTTTTAGGCTGCCTCACTGGGAGAGACAAGGCTGATATTTTCTACAGCTCCTATGTGGCTAATATATGGTGAAGTTTTCTTCACGCACGGTATACCTTCATATTCTTCTAATTCATGGGTTTGAGTTGGGAAAAAATGGGAGAAGTATTGCTTGAAGAATACAAATGGATGCAAATGATCTTTTGCTTTTGTGGTTTTGTCAAATGATCATGTGGTTAAGTTTTTGGCAATGTTTTCCCTCTTTTTCTTGCTTTCGTTCCTGGAGAATTTTGTTGCATCGGATGTGCATTTCTTAGCTTGTTAGACATCTAGTGATTTGGGTAGGATGCTGGGGCTGGATTGGATTTGAGCTTCCATTCTTCTTTATTACTCTTGAATGGAAAAGATAGAGGAATCACTTTTCGAGCGAAAATGGTTTTCGAGAATTGGAAAACATCTTTCTTTTTCCTGAAAATAGATTCTGCTGGTAAACACATGGAAACTTATTCTGAAAATAAACAATATGCCTATGGTTATGCATAACAATCATGCATGTCCATCCAAATGCGTAAGTTGGCCTGGATATCTAGTTATCAAGGAAAAAAGAAAAATCTCAGTTCGTTAAAAAAACTACAGTAGTTGAAATCGAGATTTACTCAATTAATGGATCAGTATTTTTCTGACCTGTTTAATGGGGTCCCTCATAATATAAGCAATTCGGTTTCATGACTTATATAACTCCAAATCTCAAGTGATAAATGTAAGTACGACTGTTTGAACAAAAAATCAAGTAAATTTGCCTTTTCTTTTTCAAGATTGACCCATTACATTTTGTGCTGACAATTTTAGGTGTCCCAATCTACAAAAATCTGTCTACATATAATTTCGGATCTAAAAGAATACTCTCTCCGTCCCAAAATGCTTGTCCGGTCCGCAAAACGGAGTGTTAAAAATAATGCAATTTTTTCAAGAAAAAATTCAAACTTTTTTCATAAATTAAAAATACTCATTGATATCTAGTAAGTTGTTAAAAAACTTTTGATTTTTTCTTGCCAAAATTGTATTATTTTTAATACTCCGTTTTGTGGACCAGACAAGCATTTTGGGAAGAAGGGAGTAAAAGTTTTCCATAGCTTAGTGGCTTCAACTGAGAACTCATGGTGATAAAGTTAGGAGGTCAACTATTCTGCACCAAAAAGCTCTTTGTACATCAATTTCCGTGTATTTTCAGCCGCAAAATTGCACGAAGATACTTTTATGCAATCTTGCATTTGAAAATGCACGGAAATAGAGGTACAGTTTCTGTGTATTTTCAGCCGCAGAATTGAACGAATATATTTTTATGCAATCTTGCAGCTGAAAATGTACGAAAACAGAGATACAGACACTTTTCGGTAAAGATGATCTCGTGGGTAAAGTTAGCTCCATCTTGTTTACAACACAAAAGAAGGCCATATCACAAAAAGCCATGAGGTCTGTCAATGGTTGTAGTCTATTTAATTTCAAGACTTTATCTCCATCAGATCATCATGCATAATGTACTTTGACGAGTATAAAACTGCGTTATAGGTTGTCCATAGCATATGCTCTTTCAAGGTTTTCAAATAACACAGGAGAAAGGTTTCTACCAGCCAAAAAAAAACCCGAAGAGAACCACCGAGTACAAAAAACTGCAAGAACGACGAAAACAGTCTCAACAGAATGAAAACGGGGAACAAAATCAGAAGCTACCCTAGAGATATCCGTGGAAGTCCTTGATTTCCCTCGGCCATTTCTTGTCACCAGTGTTTTCAGAACAGCCGCTACCGTCGTAAGATGGCCAAAAGAAGGACCAGACACCACCACCGCAGTTCCACCTTAGATTCCATAAGCTGCCGAAGAGTTCCTCGCAATCTCCCAAAGTCATCATATCATCGAGTTCCTCTTCCTTGTAAGTAAGCATCTGCAACTCGCGAGGAATTCCACACCTTTCTTCGACTTTTATCTTCGCCTTGTCGATGCTGTACCAAGGTTTCAAACCCACCTCGGTCAAGTCCCCATGCACGTCCCTCACGTTGATCTGAATCAAACGATCCAAGCTGAGAATCAGCCCTGATTCCATCTCGTATTGAGCAAGAAGTTTGTTGCCACTTTGACTGGCTTCATCAAGGAAGAGACCGGGTTGCCCGCTTAACTTCTCAATCTGCTCTATTGGTATACAACTCATAATATCATCAACATTTTCAAAGCTCTTAGCTTCAATGCCTATGGGCTTATTCTCCTCCTCCTCCTTCCCTGCCTTTTTGTTGCAGAAATTTAGGTATATTTGCGAAGTCACGCGTCGTATTTTCATAAACAAAGGATATCCCGATAGGATTCCGCGTTGCTCTACTGTCTTCCAATCGTCCTCCAACATTTCATCGCGGTACATGAGATTTTGATGGCGAATTAGGATTCCACTTGCGCTCTCAATCAGAGCCTTGACGTCGAATATCGTATACCATGGCTTCACGAAGATCGGGATAGGTCTTGGACTGAGCTCGAATGATACTAGCAAGACTTGCTTGAAATGCATTCGGCCTTCGCGATCAGCTCCAACGCGAGCATCTATTCTCGAGTTCCTTCTCCTGTCTTCATCGGCTCCAAGGATGGCATATATTATTGAATTCCTCACGATGTTGTAGCTTTCCAAGGTTTTGAGATTGTCCAGAGGCCTTGTTCCGTAAACCAGTGATTGCGAAGAAACCGGGATTCCCGTCTTCTCAAAGATCATACACTTGATATCGTCGATGAGATAGTCGCCGAACACTTTGAGCTCAAGCATTCTGCTCGCCTGCGGTACCTTAATGTACAACTTCAAAAAGGACCCCAACAGCCATACTACTGACTTGTCTTTCAGCCCGTAAGATCCCAGAGTTTTCTCGTCGTCAAGCTGAGGCGTGTTCTTACCGCGAAAAAGAAACTGTCGAGCCGGGTGTATCCCCAAGGCTTTCCCAATCTTGTTCTTGAGATCGAGCACCGTCTCCAGGGCAGACACGGAGAGAGATTCTTCACACAGTACCCGGTCACAATCGCGTAAAACTATCTGGAACTCGTCTTTGACACCATCAGAAGGCTCGCGCTCTTCCATCAGCACGTAACCATCAGAAGGCTCGCGCTCTTCCATCAGCACGTAAAAAGGAGATTCCACGTCGAAACGACTGTTCCTCAAGGTCCAAGGACTAGCAGCATCATCAAGAATCTTTCCACAGTGACTCAGGGCGATTCTTTCCAGTGGCAAGCCACTCGAGCTCTCAATCACCGTCTTGACGTCCCTCACCGTGAACCAAGGTTCCACGAAATCAATCACACTCGTCTTCCAGTCAGGCATCCCGATCCTCAAAGCAATCGTCAGGCGAGGACCATGACCGGCTGAAGAATAACCAGACTCAAACGGGTTAACGGGGGAGTAGGCTGAAGAATAACCAGATTCAGACGGGTTAACGAGCGAGTAGATGGTGGAGCAATCCTCGACATTGTAGTCGGCTAGTTGCTTGTCCTCATCGACAAGTGGCTGGCCGTCGTAGATGAGAAGTAGCGCCTTTCCTGGTTTGTGTACGTGAAATGTGATCGCCGTCTTGACGTCCGAAATGGAATCAGAGCTCTCTTTTAGAATAACTAGAGTCTTGTTCTGACATGGTATCTTGATTCTCAAAGTCAACATGGAAGAAGATGAAGATGAAGAAGAAGAATCCATTGATGTGCTTCTACTGATTCCCTTCTCTTTGCGGTTTATTCCAGAGATATCTTTATGATCATCCATGGGTTGGCGAAAGCCTGAGGGAGCAATGTCGCGTGGAGGAGGTAGAAGGCCAATGTTAACTTTCATACCTGAAAAAAAAAGATATGATGATCAAGAAACAAATAAACTTCATCTGGCCCAGCATTGGGGCTTTTGCTTCTTATTTTTTCTTCTTGTTTCCGTCTTTTTTGAAACAAAATTTGGTTGATGACGAAAATAGGGACGGTCTGTGTACACGAACTTATGTGCGTAATGCATTCGAAACAATTTGATACATGTGGGGTCCTCATTAGGAGGTGGGGTGACGCCGTGACGGTTAATTAAATCTGTGTACGTAGAATTGCTCACGAATCGCGAAAATAAGATAGAAGTTCTTGTATTTGTTTTATCCCCATTTTTTAAATTGGGTCATATTTCTTAATTTTCTGACATCTTTTTCGAGAAAAGTCAGATCATGATTTTATTTTATTTTATTTTGAGAATCACTCTACAAAACATGAATTCAAAGTGAAAAAGTTCAATCTAACCAAAACAATAAGGAGAGGAATGGATGAACAGCAGAATACAATTATGACAGCAATGGACCATAAAATTAACAGAAGAACTCCTCACCGGAATACAATTTGCCAGACCTAGAATTTTGCGATTAGGGTTTCTGGGCTTATGTTGAACTTGATTTAAACATAATGTGGAGTCCAAGTTGAATTAGAATTCTCATGCATTAGGGTTTCGGTGCTTTAATCGAGCGGCCAACTCTCTCTGAAGTGAATCAGGAGTCCGAGTTTAACCTATAAAAAATCTTGCGCATATTTAGGCCAATTTACCTAAAGGACTTTTCTTTTCTTTTTTTTTTGAGTTTGTTTAACTTAAATTATTATCCATAAATTTGACACTAAATTTTAATGGGGCCCTTGAACTTTGACATTTCATTTATTGGCCTCCTCACTAGGAAATTGCCTTTGGTCAGAAAATCTAAATAAAAGGAAATTTGGTTTATTTGGAGTCTTGTATTCGCTAGGATACCATATTGGGTTTTTGCAAGAATTAAGAGCATCCACAGTGAAATAAACAAAAGTGAATAATCAAAACATTCCACGTTAGATTTTGATTATTCATTTAGAGGTTGCTAAAATTAGTAATGTCAAGTCCCACATTGGTTATTTTTTGCTCATAATCAAAACCAATGGGCCCATTGGTTCCTTCCCTAAGTTTCCTCCAAACTTTTCCCCTTCATTTCACTTATATTTTTTGAAAAATTAGTTTATGTTAAAAACAATTGTATAAAAAAATAGGTTATAGTAAAAAATTTGTGTAAAAAAAATTTTATAATTTTTTTTTCATAAAGAAACAGTTTTTTTTTTAAGTTTCGGAAAAATATAGTTTTTTAAAATTATTTTTTGAAAACATTGTTGAGAGAGAGGGGGAAGGTTTTTGTGTAATGATGGGTGTACTTGATTTAAAAAATATGAGGTTTACTAAATTTGGTTATTGGCAAAAAGTTACTAGTTTTAATTATTCAAAGGCCAAAATTTGATGAGTTACTAAGAGATTGCTAAGTTTGATTATTCCAATGTGAGCACTTTTTTTGGCAAACATTGTTAACTTTAGTGATTTTGCTTATTCCACTTTGGATGCTCTTAGAGCATCCACAGTGGTATAATCAAAACTAAAATGTTGCTAAGATTAGCAACATTTGCTCAAAAAAGAGCTCACAGTGGAATGAATAATCAAACTTAGCAACCTTTTGATTATTGACTTTTGGTTATTCTACTGTGGATGCTCTAATAGAGTTAGATCACTAGACGGACACGTTGTTCTACAAGGAAATGGTTTCCGATATTATAAGGTAGACTCCATAGTCTTTTGAAGCTAGAAGGAATGTGTTTCTTTTTATATAGCAAAGGTTTCATACGGATTAGGAATGATCACCTGGAGTTTAGTTTCCAATCCGATCAGGTCTCTTATTAATTTCTGGATATCTCAACCAATTTTGTTTGCCAATTTTGTATATACCAGATCAGAGGGGGTTAGAGGGAAATTAGTGCGTTAACTACAAAAGAAATTCGACGTCACTCATAGAGACTCGAACCCTAAATCTCCTCCTTTGAAAGCCTAGTGGTACAACTAAATAGACTAAGAGTCGCATCTTATATCTCGACAATTCGGGGGTTGGTTTTGTGGACGTAGTTTGGTGATGGGGGAAACTTTAGTGGGAGCTATTGGGAGAGTGAGAATGTCACAAATGGAGTATTATTTAGGGTGGGGATATTGCCACGACAACTATTTTTAATGCCACGACAACTACTTTCATCTCCCAATTTTGCCCTCCACCAGTCATTCTCTCAACAGCCGCCTCTCTCTCTCTCTCTCTCTCTCTCTCTCTCTCAATTAGTGCGTTTGCCAGAGGAAAACCCAGTTGTAGATAGTGAAGCCAAAGTAAGAGACCAGGACAGCTAGGTTTGAGGCCCTCCATCACTCCAAGACCCGCCCGGCCTCTCCTCCTCCTCCTCTCGCTACAAATGTGCCAACACCGTCACTCCCATTCCCCTCTTAACACAGAAGACAAATTGCTTGATGGGAAGATCAATTGGCAGGAGTATATATTGCTTGATTCCAAGATCTCCGATGGCGAAGAAGGCGGCAATGATTTGGTCTTGTTGAAAGAAATTTGCTCCGGTGAACAGAGTAGCTCTGCCATAAGAAAAAAGAGGTTTGATGTCATGTCTATGCCGTCTAAAGTAAAATTAGAAAAAAAAATTGTCGGTTTGATTACTGATGTAGGATGAAGAGAATTCTTTAAGAAAAAATGGAGAGAGACGATGTTAGCTCAAGAGGCAAGGGTATAAGGGTAAGACACTAATAAAATTCGTGGCATTAACAAAGCCACTTGTGGCATTATCAGTGCCCATTATTTATTTATTTGTGGCATTATCAGTGCCCATTATTTATTGAGAGAGTGAGAATGTCACAATTATTATTTTTATATCTCATAGTAACTACTACTAACTAGATTCATTCAATGCTTATTCTATGGTATTTTCCTCCACCACGTCACGAAATTGTACATGACCAAAATTACGTTAGAAAAAAGAAGAAGAAAAGCTTAAAACGACACACAAACCCACATACACTTTCGAAGACCGTGATTAAGTGTGGGTAGGTCTAGCACGCTACTCTTTGTGAGTGTGTGTAGGCTAAGGGTTCCATACACGCTGCGTGTGGGGCTCTTAGGCCCCGTTCCGGAAACCTTCTTATTTTATAAGTATTTATTTTGAAACTTCTCAAACAAAAATAAAAAGGGTTATTCCACAAAATCCAAATAAAAAGTTTCTTTCATATTTTCAAACTCAAAAATAATGTAAATGAAAAAAAAAATTCAATTTTTTTGCACCGTATTAAAGATCTCAATGAGAT
>JAOTQK010000005.1:3746156-3757556 GCA_025642025.1 Rhododendron ferrugineum
GTACCGACGGCCATGCCGGGCCGTCTCCGGCCACCGGACGGCCGATCCGAGCCGTCCAAAAATTCTAAAAAAAAAAAACCGAGGGGGCTAGCGTGGGAATCAACGGCATCCGAGGTGTGTAGAGTGCTTGATCGGAGCACCCCTTTTCGTGTATAACGGAGCACCCCTTATACACGAAAAAGGGGTGCTCCGATCAAGCCCCCTACACACCTCGGATGCCGTTGATTCTCGCGAAAGCCCCCTCGTTTTTTTTTTATAGAATTTTTGGACGGCTCGGATAGGCCGTCCGGTGGCCGGAGACGGCCCGGTGCGGCCGTCGGTACGATTTTCCTCCCCAGCCGATCGGTACCTATATAAATTCTTCCAAAATAAGTGTCTTTTACTTATTTTTGTGGAACAAGCCTTCTTATTGGACAAAAAATAACCCGTTCTGGAACGGGCCCTTAGTAACCTCCGTCTCTATGAGTTTTTATGTGTCGTGTCTGTCGTCGTGCGGTGTGTGTGAAACCCTTAATAGTCCATGTCAAAGTATGTTGCTGCGTTCTTATGAACTTAACTTAAATTTAAAAATTGTCTTTATTTGAATTTTTTTCGCATTTGTTAGTTTTGCACTAAATTTTTGTAGGTTAATGATTTGTCTCAACAAGAGAAATCGGAAAAGTAAATTTTTTTTACTTTTACCCAAGTATTTTGAGAAATAATCACTTTATGGCGCGAAAGGTGATTTTTTTTTGCTAAAAAGTGTTTATTTATCAAAATATTTTTAAATGTATAAAAAAAAAATTACTTTTCCGATTTCTCTCGTCGAGATGAATCAATAACCACAAAAGTTTAGTATAAAACTAACAAATGGCAAAAAAAAAATTAAATAAAGACTAATTCTCATATTTAAATTAAGTTAAAAAAACGCAATGTGCGTAAAGTTTTACCATTATATTGTTAGGTGAGAAGTGGGGTATACCATGAGAAGTGGGTAATTAATCTTTCCAGAGAGTCACAGACTGATTGTGAAGGTCTTCTAAAGGAGGACGGAAAATGGCCTAGGTTAGGTTGCCATTTATGCAGCTCATTAAAACTCGATCCACCAGACAACAGAGACAAAAGATGAGTGTGAGTGTGAGTGTGTGTGTGTGTGTGTGTGAGAGAGAGAGAGAGAGAGAGAGAGAGAGAGAGATGCATTATTTGTTATTAAACACGAATCCACCCATGACCCACCTATATCATAAAGAGTCGAAACAGAGTTGGTTGTCTCAAACAAGACCAGACCCTTCAGCTTCACTCAAGTGGTTTTGTAACAATTGTTTGCAATAGATTTTCAGTTAGAGTTGGTTGTCTCAAACAATTTTACTAGTACTAATTTCACTTATGTTAATTTTGAAAAAAAAAATCTCAAATAAGAGAAACCTCTTCGGTGCAGTTCCTCTCGCTAAAGTGATATAAGAGGAGCATCTCCAATCCATTTTTATTTCCCCAAAATGGAGAATGACTTTCCAAAAAATGAAAAATGCATGTACTCCAACCATGCTCCATTCATTCTAAAAGATTTGGATTTCAGCTTCCAAATTTAGAAACTCATGGAACTTTTGAAGACTCAATTATTCAAAACAAAATTTTTACTAGTAAATGTTTTTTGCTTCGCTTTTCTTTTGCCTTTTTGACTTCAACTTTTCATACGAATCCTATCTTTTGCACCTTTTTGTTTTCAAGTAAACTTGAAAATTAGAAAATTGGAGGAAAAGTATTGAGGGAAGTTTTAGTGAGGAAAATGGAGAATGTTTGTGTGAATAATAAAAATCTCTAAACTTACATTTTGAATAAATAAGTATTATTTTAAATCTCCAAAATAGAGAATAGATGAGAGTTGGATTAAAAATGCTCTTAAACTTCTTCAAACAACTCTCTCCATCACGAATTATAAACATTTTTTTTATAACTTAGGTGTTCGGACAGTTTACGCATACCTCAACTAATCTTGGGGGATTCAATCTCACGGCCCACTTGCAGAGAGCCCATTTAAAACAAAAACAAAGCTTCGTATGGACTGATTCCAAAAAATACTAACACCTGAGAGGCTTCGAACTTGTTCTTAGGAGAGAGTGAACCCCTAATTCAGGTTCTTGATATTATCTCAAAAGCAATCTAACAATAACATACCCCTAATTCCGGTTCTTGATATTATCTCAAAAGCAATCTAACAATAACATAAACATGCAAACCTAAAATACCTAAATCGGGTGATGGTACTGTGTGGATGGGGCACAACACCGTCTATTCGGCAAGCTAACGGTACAAATCTCATACCTCGATTGAATAATGAACTTGATTAGATAATGACAATTAACGAATGGGCTAACCACAACTGGCGTGTAGCTTCCAATTGGGAGAGTGATACTCTGGCCTGATTCCTATCCTTAGAAGTTAGAATCCTATGACATAACAACGTGGGTTGTACCTCCAACTTTGTCTACCTTGTTAATACTACCTCTGTCCCAAAATATTTGTCTGGTTTGTAAAATAAAGACTAAAAAATAATGTATTTCTTTCAAAAAAAATTAATTTTTTTTCATAAATTAAAAAACTCATCGATATCTGGTGAATTGTTGAAAAAAATTAAAATTTTCTTGCAAAAATTGTATTATTTTTACGTCATCGTTTTGCGGATATTATGGAACGGAAGTAGTACTTCTGACTCTCCAATTAACATACCAAATTACTACCTCTATGAAGAAAATACAACAGTGACAGCCGACAGGAACCACAGCAATTTATATTTGTGTTTATATTATGGAGTACTATTTACTTGGTTGTTAAGAAAGTAGTAGTATTTGTCAGTATTTAATTATGGACAGCCTACGTATGTATGACTTTAGGAATGAACAATTTTATATTCTATCACGTTTTGAGCTGCTGTGAGGCCCATCCGCCCATGGAATTGTGCAGCTTTCAACACAAACTTTTCACTACTTAGAGAGACTGAGGGAGAGAGAGAGAGAGAGAATGGAGGAAAGGAGAGGGAACCATCCACTGTTGAGAGGGAGAAAGAGAGAGAGCTGTGGCAGCTATAGCCATGGCTTCTCTTCATCTCAGATCCAATCACTCTCTGCCATCTGTGAAGCTCTCATTCCTCCCCTTCCACTCCCTAATGAAAACCCACCTGATGATCAAGCCCTTCATTCCTTCTACCAAATCTCGGGGTCTCATCCCCCAATCCCAGATGAGGTAGATTTTCTCTCTCTTAACTCCAAATCTTTTCTGGGTTTTCAATTTTAATCATCTTCCGTTAGTAATATATAGACTGATGGATCTAATATGCATGTATGTACAGGTTGCAGAGCTAATGGTGAAGAGGTGTTTGCCAGAACCTAAGATGTTAGGGAGTCTAGTTTTGAAGATTCTTTCAACCAGATTGGGGACATTGTTGCTTTGTGGGTTTATTTGCCTTGATTGGAGATGGCCATTCCTTCACAATTTCTCTCAACTTTCTTTGGGAAAGAGGGAAATTGTTCTCCAGAAATGGTCAAGGCAGAGTTACTTCCCCCCATTGAGAGTAGCATTTTTTCTGATGAAAATCTTATGCATCTACACCTTCTTTTCCCTGGTACACACACACACTCTCTCTCTCTCTCTCTCCATATTAATATCAATTAGTATGTTACTATATGGTTTGATTATCTAGAGAAGTTACTGTATGAATTTTCCTAGTCTTGGCTCATACACTGATTCATGCTTTTGGTATGTAATTTTGTTGTAACCGTGGACATGTACAGACAAATACACGAGCAATGAAACGACACTAACACGATGACACATATCTATCTAATAAAACAGAAGGGTGTTTGTCGCACATTTGTCCTATGTGGCACCCATTATGCACATGCACACACGTTCACACACGCCGACGCAATTCCAACCGGCGTGCGTAGTGCCGTAGGCACGGGCAAACACTAGTCTATCTAATAAAACAGAAGAGTGTTTGTCCTACGTGACACATTTGTCCTATGTGGCACCTATTATGCACATGCACACACGCCGACGCAATTCCAACCGACGTGCGTAGTGCCGTAGGCACGGACAAACTCTAGTAATCTAATATTACAGTATAATGTAGAACATAATATGCAGGAGACGTTGGCAAAGAATACAAATTACTATTATTTCATGGTTAAGAAAATTTCATGAATAAACTAAAGTCCTTTAACAATGGTGAATTTTTGCTGCATCCACCTTTGAAAACGGCAACCTAACCCACAACTTCACGAGGGGGGCGGTTCAAGAGACACACAAAAAAACACCTAAAAAAACACTCCAAATCTTAATCTTATAGTTTCCGATCAAATTTTGATGATCTGAACCGTTCAATGTGTGTAGAACGTGATTTTAAGAGTATCCACGAGAAATCGGCAAAAAAAATTATCGGGAAGTGCTTGTTTTGAGCAGTTTTTAATTGAACCGTTCATTAAATCTAAGCTAAAAACTGTTTAGATCAAGCCTTTCCCGGTCTTTTTTTTTTTGCTAATTTCTCGCGGGTACCCTTAAAATCACATTCTGATCATATTGAGCGGTTCGAATCATCAAAATTTGATCGAAAATTATGAGATTAAGATTTGGGGTGTTTTTTTGGGTGTCTCTTGAACCGCCCCCCTCGTGAAGTTGTGGGTTAGGTTGCCGTTTTCAAAGGTGGATGCAGCAAAAAGTCACCATTGTTAAAGGACTTTAGTTTATTCATGAAATTTTCTTAACCATGAAATAATAGTAATTTGTATTCTTTGCGGACGTCTCCTGCATATTATGTTCTACATTATACTGTAATATTAGATTACTAGAGTTTGCCCGTGCCTACGGCACTACGCACGCCGGTTGGAATTGCGTCAGCGTGTGTGCATGTGCATAATGGGTGCCACATAGGACAAAGGTGTCACGTAGGACAAACACCCTTCTGTTTTATTAGATAGACTAGTGTTTGCCCGATATATATATTTGATCCTTAACCTCTCTTTCTGATTGTTTAATTATCCTAGGGCAAATTTTCGTAATCGTCTTTCTAGTTTTACGGTTGTCTCAATGTCGTCTCTCCGGTTTCAATTGCAATCAAAAAAAACCTGTAGTTTGTTTTATGTTCCAAATTGGTAAAGTCGTTAACACCGTTAATGAAACTAACGGAAGGAGAGGCTTAAAACTAAAACCAATTTTTCCGTTAGTTTCATTAACGGTGTTAACGATTTTACCAATTTGGAATATAAAACAAACTACAAGGTTTATTTGGTTGCAATTGAAACTGGAGAGACGAAATTGAGACAACTGTAAAACTAGAGGGACGACTACGAAGATTTGCCCTTATATTATTATTCAGCCATTGCTATCAAAGTTGTACTAATAGTAATACTTAGATATTAAATTCTCTCCGGATTGGGTGGAAACCTCCTGGTTTTCCGCCAGTCATTGCAAGCCTTACCGAGCGTTCACATGTTCTTCATTGATGCAAGAGCTGAGATATATCTGTTGCCAAGAGTCAGTTTAGTTATTTGAAAGATGTTCACGTCAACACCACTCGAAAACGGGCAGGGAACGTTTTTTTTCCTATGATGTCCATAATTTTTTTGGACTAATTACTTATTTACCTGGACGAGAATAGTCTAAAATATTTAAAATTACGACCAAAAGAAAAAAATTCACTTGAACCGTTCATCTTGTAGGGCCCGTAAAGATAAACAAACGTTCACGTTAAAAACCAATTTGATCGGACATCAATAGCTATATTTACAAAATAGACGGTCATGTACAGTTTAACTTGAAAAAACTAGTGACAGAATTAGGCCGTCCGTTTTATAAACCAAAATCCAATTTTTAATATAGCTATTGACGTCTGATTAAACTAATTTTTTGCGTGAATATGTTACTTTGTGGGCCTCACAAAATCAACGGTTCAGATTACTGCAGTGAATGCATTCTCTAATACTTAACCCTGAAAAAGACCTTCCTTTCCTTTCCTTTTAAGTATTTCATTGTAGATTAAAAATTCCAGTAGTATTTCATCAGTAACGGCATTTATTGAAAGGGATGTGTATGTCATTATTTTTTCATTTTACAACTCGGTGTTAGGGCTATCTTATGCATATGGGAAAATGACGGCTCAGGACGTGTTTTGATAATTAATACCCGTCAAGGACATGCTAAGAACATTTGTTAATGCTGAAAATGTCCTTGGCGGATATTAATTATCAAAACAAGTCATTGGCCGTTAATGCATATCTTAACTATGCTGTGCAAAACCAATCCCGCCATCCACTAGCTGGGGTCCAAGTTAAAACCGAGTAAAAGTTTTATATGGACCTACGAATTTTCGAACCTAAAACTTAAGAGGAGCAAACCCCTAAATCTCCTATTTCAGCCACTAGCGAACCCCTTGGAATTTTATCGGAGAGCTATTGACTGTGTAGTGGGCAGTTGCAAATTTCGGGGTTTTAGACTACGTTAGGTAAAAGTGCCTTGCCCTAGAGGGATTCCTTGTCACTATAAGTAGCACCTTGTTCTTTTACAAGTACAAGTTTTGAGAAAAAAATTTAGTCGGTTGTTGGTAAATTTCTCTCTCTCTCTCTCCACTCATTACCACTTATTACATCAAAAAAAATTCTCGAAACCAAACAAAGTGGACTGAGTTTATTGAGAACCGTGAAGAGAACCATGCATCCTTGCACATAAAATTTGACCTGTTCTCATTTGTTACGATATGATTCTTCACAGTTCACAAAACCCAGGTTCCACTAGGATATATTGAACATATGAGGACTTTGATCTTGGATTGAGTTTGTGCTCCTCTTCTGTAGGCTGATGAAAATTCCAGAAACCCAGCATGGGAAGGCATTGGATACCAGGTACGCACCCAAGAAAACAAAACCAAACGCCGAAAGGAGAGACCTCTTGAAAAGGGCATTATAGAAACTATGCTGGAAAATGACTCAACTATAGTCCAATCTCTCACCCAAAAAGGCCTAGAAGTCGCAGAAGACCCGCATGAAAAATTTCTCAAGATCAAATGTGACGTTGTGATAGTGGGTTCTGGTTGTGGTGGAGGGGTTGCAGCTGCAGTTCTGGCAAGATCTGGCCACAAAGTCCTAATCGTCGAAAAAGGGAATTATTTCGCTCCAGAAGATTATTCAGGTTTGGAGGGTCCCTCCATGAATGAACTCTACGAATCGGGTGGGCTTGTGTCGACTCTCGACGGGAAACTCATAATCTTGGCAGGGTCAACGGTGGGGGGAGGGTCTGCTGTAAACTGGTCTGCTTCTATAAAAACTCCAAACTCTGTTATAAAGGAGTGGGCCATGGATCGAGGAATCCCGCTGTTTGGGAGCTCGGATTATGTATCGGCCATGGATGTCGTGTGCAAAAGGATTGGGGTCACTGAAAGTTGTGCAGAGGAAGGGTTTCAGAATCAAGTTCTAAGAAGAGGATGCGAAAATCTAGGTTTGGAGGTTGAGTCGGTTCCACGGAATTCGGCCGAGAGTCATTACTGTGGTTCTTGTGCTTATGGTTGCCAAACAGGGGATAAGAAAGGGACTGATTCTACTTGGCTAGTTGATGCTGTTGGTGATGGTGCTGTGATCTTAACAGGATGTAAAGCAGAGAGATTCATATTAGAAGACGACCAAAATGGTTGTAGAAAGAAGAGATGCTTGGGTGTCACTGCTGTGACTATGAGCAAGAATATAACCAAGAAGCTCTATATAGAGTCAAGAGTCACAGTTTCAGCTTGTGGGTCTCTCATGACACCCCCTCTTATGGTTTCCAGTGGTTTGGAGAATTCACATATTGGGAAAAACCTCCATCTCCACCCTGTTCTAATGGCATGGGGATACTTTCCGGAATCCGTATCCGATATCAAAGGGAAATGTTACGAGGGAGGAATCATTACCTCTATCCATAAGGTGGTTTCCGAGGAGTCTGAAGGCCATGCAATCGTAGAAGCCGCTGCATTAGGACCGGGTTCTTTCGGCGTGTTGACTCCCTGGGTTTCTGGGTTTGACATGAAGGATAGGATGAGGAAGTACAGTAGAACTGCTCACCTTTTTGCTTTGGCCAGAGACCAGGGTTCAGGGGAGGTGAGGGGAGAGAAAAGGATAAAGTACCGGTTACATGAGGTGGACAAAGAAAACCTCAAAACAGGTTTGAGACGGGCGCTGAGGATTTTGATCGCAGCCGGAGCTGTCGAAGTGGGCACGCATAGAAATGATGGGCAGAGGATGAAATGTGAGGGAACTGAGAAAGAGGACTTGGAGGAGTTTCTGGACAGAGTGACAGTGGTTGGAGGGCCAAGGTCAAGGGGTGAGTACTGGACGCCTTATAGCTCTGCTCATCAGATGGGTAGTTGCAGAATGGGTGCTACTGAGGAAGATGGAGCAGTTGATGAGAATGGGGAGAGTTGGGAAGCTAAAGGGTTGTTTGTTTGTGATGCAAGTGTCTTACCTAGTGCTGTTGGGGTTAATCCCATGATCACCATCCAGTCCACTGCTTATTGCATCTCGAAGAGAATCACAGAATCCCTGAAGAAACAAAAGAGTTTTGCAAAATGAATGATCATTTGCTTCTATGTTTAGATTTTTTCCTGCAATAACATGTATTCTTGGTCCAATAATACAAATTTCAACTTATTAAACATGTTTGACATCAAAGCAGTCTCCATAGCTAATCTCTTCAAATGTAGCTGATATAACAGTTGCGCATATCCGAAAACAATTCCAGTATAGTGTGGGGAACTTCAAAAAAAGAGAGGAAGGAATCGAGCTGAAGCAAAAGAAACTACAAAGGCAACTGGATATCCTTAGCTATAGGCTGCTTTAACTGCTTTCTGAGCTGCATCATCAAGATCTTCTGCTGTAATTAGTGCCATGCCACTTTCCTGCAACCAGATTTGGTGTCAAAACAGCATCTGCTATCTTTTTATATCCTTCTCACACTAATAACTCTTGGCTAGATAGACCTTTCTATCTGTAAGATTTGAGTTTTGGATTTACCTTCAGAATGCTCTTCCCTTGATCAACATTGGTTCCTTCAAGACGAACGATAACTGGTACTTTTAATTGAACCTTCAAAAAAGGCCCTCAGAAAAGTTAGCAACGTATATATTGCCATACCAAAAGGCAGGTAAAAGAAAGCCAAGGGATTCAAACTAAACTACAATTGAACTCGAGGTATTCCCTTTTTCCAAATTCAAGAATTTCTGAAACGCAAAACCGTTTTGATCTCTCCTACCACCAAATTTCATCAGATCAGGTGATTTTGGTACATTAGTTAAGGGGCTCGAACATGAGTATAATTTTACACAAGTTTATCTTATAAGAATAAAACAGTAAGTATAAATTTTACAAGAAAAGTAAACCAGGATTTTTGGCTCAATGTTCAAAAATTATAAACTTTTTTTGCCGTTCAAAAAAAAAAAAAGGATTTTCAACCAAAAATTGACTGGAAACATGGGGAAGCAGTTTAAGGCGATTGCAGTTGTGATATACTGACTTGAATCCAATCTGATGCAAAACTTACATGTTTAGCAGCATTAACAATTCCGCTTGCTATTACATCACACTTCATTATCCCTCCAAATATGTTCACCAGAATTGCTTTCACCTTATCATCAGAAGTCAGAATTTTGAAAGCCTCCACAACCTGCAGCACATGCACGCTTGTTACAATTTCATCAGAAATAGAAAATCTGCTCTTCATGAAAAGACAACCGCAAACACACAAAAGCAAGCGAGCCAAAAAGCAACGCATTACCTGTCCTTCAGAAGCATTCCCGCCAACATCGAGAAAATTAGCAGGAGTTCCCCCGCGCAACTTGATTATGTCCATTGTAGCCATTGCCAATCCAGCACCATTCACCATGCAACCAATTTCTCCATCCAGGCCAATATAATTCAAGTCCGCTTTTGCAGCAGCAACCTGTCAGAATTAGCAAAAACAGCAAAAATGATTCAAATGAATAATAACAGTAAAACACTCCACGCAGAAAAACTTGGTAGAGCTGAAGAGTTCCAACCAGTTCTACTTAGGTGCAACGTGCAGTTTCTATTTTCATTATTTCTCATGCAGTGCTTTCTCATGTGTCAACATGATCTTATCCACAAAAGCTGAGCCTTACTCTTAAAAAGTAATCTGAGTTTGACAAGACAGACATACAAGCATCCTCATTCAAACCTTGACTCGAATCCTGCACCTAGGCTATTGAGGATGGCAAGACGTACCATTCAAGCTAACTAGTCATGAGTCGAAATCGGTGGCCAAAATAAAATTGGCCTTTAACCAAATGACAGTGTCACACTTTTCACATGTGCCAAAGTGAAAAAATTGCATACTCAGACCTCACGAGGATCCTCCTGTGTTGGATCACGAAGAGCAAATATCTCCTTCTGACGATAAGCAGCATTATCATCGAAATTCAGCTTTGCATCAGCAGCCACCAACTGTTTATCAGACGTTTCTGCAATGGGATTGATCTGTCCAAATGTAATAAGGTACAAGCTAAGATACATATTAAGGATACGAACTAAAGAAACAGAAGACACCCATCGAGTGACTAATGCTACAGCAGCAGCAGGGGAAAATATTAGCTAATGCTCACTTCCAACATGGTGCAGTCACATTCACAGAAAAGTTTGTATAACTTCTTCACTTGTTCTATCGAATCATTTCTATCAGCCACCTTGGGAGCCAATCCATCTACAACCTTTGCAGCATCTTCATCTGTAATTCCCTTGAAAACATCAATAGGCACCTGGGTAGGGAAAAAATACCACAATCATCCAATGCAAGTACAAAGGAATATACAGTACTTGTTATTGATGCAAAGGGAAGCATGCCAGGGGAAAAGGGATCAAGGGCACAGATAACAACCTTTATAATCATGTCGGGGAATTTCTCCGCAAGGTCCTCGATACTGGTTCCTCCTTTTCGACAAGCTATTATGAGCTGGAGAATAGAACATGCCCCAAAGCACCTTAACACTTCAGAACATTCAATGGTAGGCAATAGGATGACAAAATACAACAACACGGCCGGTAATCAAAACCTAGAGCAACCAATCATACAGGATGCATCAAAATAAATGTCTAACTCCATGAACAAGAATTCAGGATCCATGAAGAATCCAGGCAGGGTAGCTGGAACAGTTTCTGACCGTTAAAAATAAATAACTGATCATAACACAGTTAAGGGACATACAGGACCAGCAGTTTTACGATCAAGAGTGATAGCGAAGTACATCTCGTTGACCAGAGACATTTTCTCACACAAGTAAACCTGTGCAAGAGAAATTATTGGCTGTTAAACAAATGCAATATAAATAACTTGTTAACTGTCAAACAATAACAACCTTAAATCTGCAATACAATAGTGTGAGTAACAAAA
>JAOTQK010000005.1:3782269-3803866 GCA_025642025.1 Rhododendron ferrugineum
CCCCCCATTTTTGTAGTACTTTATTGAGTTTTGTTTGGGCATTCATTAGGAATTTGTCAATTTGGGATGGGACCTGCTGTTAAGCAACAACAATTTGGGCCCAAAATATCAAGATCCCCTATAGGTGTATTATTTCGGTTTGGTTCGGTCCGGTTAGATTCAGAAGTATTTTTAGCTACTCAAGATCGAACCGAAATTAAAATTTCGAACTCTTCAAAAATCGAAACTGACCTTGACCAAACCTAGACTGACCGAACCTATATATTTGGGTCCATTCTGTTTTCTTGGTTATATTTTCTAAAGAATCAAGGGATACGAGGAAGTTCGAAAGTATGTAACTAGTAATCTGAGCCCAAAGACAATGCAACTCAATCACGGGAACCACCATCTAGTATGTGGACTTCTAGATTTCTTTCTCATTCTATGTTTCCCCTCAGACAAATATCTATCTAACACCAAAAAAGTTTATGTTGTGCCACTAGGCACTCACCGGAGATGAATAAACATATAATTGAGAAATAAAGTCCACTGCCATTTCTGTTTAAGTATGGACATGGATATAAGAGGAAAACCAGAAGAGATAAATTTTACAGGAGGGAAGTGCAATTCAATACTTGACCCAATAAAAAAAAATGCAATTCAATAAACTACTTAGACCAAGGTCCCGTTCCGCTGGAGAAAATGAGTACTTATTTTTTAAGTTAAAGGTGATGTATTATGAGAGAATAACATAGCTCGTAAAGTGGGAATATATACTTAGAAAATAAGAATCTTAACAGAACGGGGCTCAAAGTGTTTTCCATTGTCTAATTGTAGTCTATAGTACCTCGTTTTCCTTTTGAAGTGGCAAAAATAACAGAGATAGAAGAGAGGAAGAATTACAGAAATTTATGAAAGAAAACAAAATGAAAATGTAATAACTGGATCCACTCCGATCCTTTAGAATGGACTGTACTGCACCATATTAGGCCGAAACCATTTTTAGATACAATAATTCTAAAACCAGTGTATTTGGGCGTGTAAAGTGAGGGTGGTTATAGCATTATTGTTTTAGAAATTTCTCGGTCCCATTTCAATAATAGCAACCATTGACTTGTTTCGACCTTCAATAACATGACGCACGCTAATCATGTTTATATAAAATATCGTTCAGTACGTGTCTGTAAAACATGTATTTTTAGGAAAAACACGAAATTCGAAAACATTGCGATAATAGATCGAAGCATAATTTTTCAACATAAATATATTCTTCTTAAAAACACATATCAAACTCAACATAATTTTTAGCATGTCCAATATTCATCACATTGTCGTAGATCCTCAAAATAATGAGTTCTAAAAGAATCCCACAATGGGTCATACTGGACCGCATGTAGAGGATCCAGTCTCTTTAGAATAATGTCTGTTTCAAACGCCAGCACAAATTGTCCCGAAACGCAAATCCAAGTGGCAGGAAATTTGTTTATTGAGACCCAGATGTACACCATTAGTGTACACCAAATGTACATCAGATTATAAGAATTCATTTTAGAGTACCATACAAAAAATCAAATCCATTCAATTTGTTTAAAATATTAATTATTTTGAGGGTCTCTATATAAAATTAGCTCATTCAGATGTCGATAAGTTCTTAATAAATTCATTCAATTTTTTTTCCCTGCGATTTCAAGAACAAAAGTCGATCGAGCTCTTATTGAATCTTTTCGATATTCGAATGAGCTAATTTGATACAAAAACTCTTAAAAGCATGTTTTTAAGTAAATTGGACGGTTACGATTATTTGTGTGAGATTTTGAAGTGAGTTTCACAGAACCCGGTATATATTTCGGTATACACCAAATCGTGTACCCATAATTTTTTTGGTTTATTACTTTAATGACCCAGATGAATAGTACTAAATTCCAAACGGCCCCCCACCCAAACGGAATTCTCCTTTTTCCCAAATCCCACACAATTCTATGCTAAATTTAACAATAAAATCAGCAATTGATAATTTGATTATGCGCTTCTTTATGTGGTTCCCAAGCTTCTCTCCCACGATTCAAGTCAACTTCCATCCACACAAACACAACAAAAATCAGAGTATTCCATAAACCCTTTATTGGGCCAACAAATAAAAAAAAGAAAAAGGGTTGAAAAGAAAAGAGAGGGAAAGAACATGGAGAGGTTATGTTGAAGGTTGGTGGGATTCTTAATTGATGAAAAGGGTTTTTCTAATGAAGCTTTGATTAGAGAGAAATAATAGGAGATGGGTATTGTTCGGGTTGACGTTTTGTGGATTCTTTGCCTCCTCTCTCGTCGCTGTCGTAACTGTAAAAGGTGAGGAACCTTCTTTTCCTTTCCAATCGAATTGATTGGTGTAATGCGTCTCCTTTCCCTATCAGTTTCTAGGGTTTACGTGTGTCATGTTTTTGTTTCGTTCATGAGTTTTCTGGGTTTTGTCTGGTGTAGTTTTGGGTTTTGGCTGGTGGAGGTGATGTTTTTTTTTTTTGTAAATTTTGTTTCCTAATCTTTGAGGGTGGAATTCTGGTGAAAAATATTTATTCCTGAAAAGGGTTTATGAATACTGGTTGAGTTCTCCATTTGTACCAATAGTTTGGAATTCCGACTGGCTACATCATTGTTGATGGGTTCCCAACTACTTTTAATGTTTTTGTTTATTTTATGCAATCATTTCGTGTGGTTTTTGTCAAATTTGCAGTGTGGTGGTCTTAGTCTATCACCACGTTGCTAGAGATTTTGGATTGCTATGGATTAAGTGGCACTTTTACAGTTTTATAATATAGATGGTACAAAATACAAATGCTGTAATATGTTGGACTAGAGTTTTCCATTGACTTTGATGGGCTGACGTTGTAGGGTTATATGTTGAGTAAGATCACTATTCACTAGAACTTTCCTTTTGGTAGTTTATATTTATATGATTCCAGTCCAGAGCCTGTCATATTTTGTCATGTAAAGATCCGCATTCTGTTATTGTTGTTCATGAACATTGTTGTCGTTTTACTTTTTGGTGGTTGAAGCATAGAGAGTGAGGTGAAGCAATATGAAGACTAAGAATTGGATCAAAGAGCAGAGGAGGGCTCGGGTAAAACGGAGGTTAGGAAAGATCATGAAGTGCCTCTGCTCGGGAGAGCAATTAATAGTTGATGAAATTGTTCCTTCGCCTGCGTCCCTTGCAACAAAAGATTATGCAGTTGGTGCGTATTCACCTCATGCTGGCGAAATTGACCAGAAGCCAGATACTGGCAATATCGAAGAAGCTGAGTCCTCTCTGCGGGAGAGTGGTTATTTGAATTACGAGGTTAGTTTTTTCATCTCATAAGTTCTCACGCGGTTTCGATTGGTTTACTTAATTAAAGGCTGAAACAATGTTTTTTCGTTATCTTTTATAACAGGTTTTGCGTATTTGCAGGAAGCAAGAGCACTGCTGGGAAGATATGAATATCAAAAGGGAAACATAGAAGCGGCGTTGCATGTATTTGAAGGCATAGATATTGCTGCAGTGACTCCAAAGATGAGACTTACTCTTTCACGAAGAGTAGAACGTCCTAAGAGATTTTCACAAAGGGATGCTGCCCCACCGATGTCTATACATGCCGTTAGTTTACTCCTGGAAGCTGTTTATCTCAAAGCGAAGTCATTACAGGCTCTAGGGAGGTATAAAGGTACTCTCTTACCACTTGATGTTAGTTTTTCTTTTCTTCGTCAATATATACACGCGTTGTTTTTAGTCCCTTTTTCCTTCATTCAGTGTTGTGCTTATGCAGTTTTCCAGTTTTGAATTCCTTCACCCAGTTTAAGGTTTGAAAGTCGTGTCCTCGAAGTTCCTGTGTAGTACCACCTTCCTTTCTTTAAATGGTTAGGTGGTATGCTAAACTAACATGATTCTTAAAAGCTGCGGTAGGTCGTGTTTGTTACTTGGAGGCAAGCAACAACGTTTTATCTCAGCACATGTTGGTTGAAAATATATATGTTGTGTCCTTTCGTTTTGTTATTGCACATCTTATGAGGACTAATTATGTTAGGATCATGTTTCCAAAACAATGAACCAAGAGCAAACTTGGGGTAGAAATTCGGCAAATTTGTCCCAACAGATAATTAAATTTTGTATATGTATATGGATGTAGAGCTAGACCAATATGTATCTAAGCACATACTTGTTGAAGCTAGTGTTTTGGCTAATATATGTTTGGAATTATGTTTGCAGAAGCTGCTCAATCATGCAAAGTTATTCTGGACATTGTTGAATCTTCATTACCAGAGGGCTTGCCTGAAAACTTTGGTGCTGACTGTAAATTGCAGGAGACTCTAAACATGGCGGTTGAGCTGCTTCCTGAATTATGGAAATTAGCTGATTCTCCTCATGAAGCAATCTTATCATACCGGCAGGCCCTTCTCTATCATTGGAACCTTGAAGAAGAAACCACAGCGAAGATTCAAAAAGAGTTTGCCATTTTTCTTTTGTACAGTGGAAGTGAAGCAAGCCCCCCAAACCTCCGTTCCCAAATGGACAGTTCATTTGTACCCAGAAATAACATAGAAGAAGCTATTATCCTTTTGATGATTCTAACAAGAAAAGTGTCCCTCAAAAGAATTGACTGGGACCCATCAGTTATGGATCACCTTTCATATGCTTTATCTGTCTCGGGGGAACTAAGGGCATTAGCTAATCAAGTGGAGGGATTGCTTCCCGGACTTATAGATCGGGAAGAAACTTATCTCACTCTAGCTTACTGTTATTACGGAGAGACTGAGGACTTAACTGCTTTGAATTTGCTGAGGAAATTGCTACATAATAAGGAGGATCCACATTGCATTCCGGGTTTACTAATGGCTTCAAAGATTTGTGGTGAAAACCCTGAGTACTCAGAAGAAGGGATAAATTTTGCCCAAAGAGCCCTTGAAGACTTGGTGGGAAGATGCGATGAGATGGTAGGTGTTGCTCATTGTTTATTAGGAATTTCACTCTCAGCCCATTCGAGATCTGTTATTGTTGATGATGAGAAGGTCAAGAGACAATCAGAGGCACTTCAATCCCTAGAAAATGCTGGGAAAATGACGAGAATGAGGGACCCCAACATCGTTTACCATCTTAGCCTAGAAAATGCCGTGCAGAGGAAATTGGATGCTGCACTTCATTATGCTAAGTGCTTACTGAAATTGGAAGGTGGGTCGAATCTAAAAGGATGGATACTGTTGGCTAGGGTTTTATCTGCCCAAAAACGGTTTTTGGATGCCGAAAATATTGTAGATGCTGCTCTAGATCAGACTGGGAAATGGGATCAGGGCGAATTGTTGCGACTGAAAGCCAAAATCCAAATTGCTCAGGGCCAGTTAAAGGATGCCATTGAAACTTATACTCAGATTCTTGCTGTTCTTCAAGTCCAGAATAAAAGCTTCGGATCTGGGAAGAAGCATTTGAAGGTATATCAATTGGGAGGTTTTCGCTTCATTTTCTGAGTTACAGTTAGTTCTACTATGAAATTGCTCAATTATTTTCTACATTATCAAGGTTTTGTTTTTTCCCGAATGGAATTTCTAGCATTTAAACACTTTGTCTGCAATTTCAGCTCTAGTGAACTAGACTGACTGAAATTTATCTTGGTGAGTTATGATGTGGAAGATCTTGCAATCATGAGAAGATAAGGCTTCTATATTGTATAACTCTCTCCGTACGAGTATGTGGTCTACTTTTTGTAGATCCAAAAGCAGCCTAGCAAAATATGTTCTCTCTTAGACCTATTACTCTCCATGAGAAGCCAACAGGAAAGATATGAGCCCTTGCTTTTGAATTTGTCTCTGTTACTTTATCTCTCCAGAGCAGCCGTGCCGTTGTCAAGTGTGGGTGTCACCATCATTCTGTAGTATTGGTAGGATCGGTCTGGATATAGCACACACCCAACCTTTGGCTTAACTTTGCAAAGTAGATGCCCTCTGACTCGAATGCATTTCTTGCATTTAACCTCAGCTTTCATTATTCTGTAAGAAAATGGGCCTATGTGTGGAGCTACCACTGTCTCCAGAACATGTAGATTTATATAGAAGCAATTGCATCATATAAGAGACAGGATTATTATCGAAATATACGTGCACATCACAAAGGTGGTTTAATTTCCTAGAACCCGGCTGTTTCTTTATCAGTTTTTCCCATTAAAACGTTGTCTTTAATCTGGAAAGTTGTTTGGCCTGTTTACCCTTGCTTTTGTAAATTTTGACAGCACAATGGGAACCATGGTAGAACTTTGGAATTGGAAACTTGGCATAATCTGGCTTCTGTCTATATAAGCTTGTCGCAATGGGATGATGCTGAGATTTGTCTTTCCAAATCAGAGGCCATCAGTCATCACTCTGCTTCTAGATGGCATGTCCGCGGTACGAATGAACATACCTCTCCTCAGATAACATGTCACTTCCATCTGCAATTTTCATTGGTGTGAGTTGTGATTATTTCATCCTATAAAATTGCTTCCAACCACCCGCCCAAAAGAAGAAGGAAAACGACGCCAGAAGATCATGTGCAGTTGAATTGCTGAATAAGAAATTGTACCAAAACATATTGGCTTGTTTATGACAGCATTGCAATTTGTTCTTCCTCTCTTTCTTAAATGAATTCTAATGCAAGAGGCGTCTAATGAGAAGAGTGTGGAGTAATGATGATGGTCAAGTACGTTGATTGGCCAAGGGTACATCACGCCAAGACCTGTTTGAAGAGTAATTGTAAAACTTTGTTCTAAGGGCTGCCCTTTTTTTTTTTTTGGAGGAAACTAGGAAGCAAGGAAACTTCTCTTAAAATGTTGTGCTGGGTCGGAAACATACCTCAACACATGTTATAGGGATACATACATTGTGGGACTTGTGTCCTTGACTTAGTAGTCTTAATTCGATTTAAAACTTCATTTTCTTTTCTTGTTTTGCAGGTTTGCTTCATCAAGCAAAGGGCCTCAACAAAGAAGCTCTTAAAGCCTTTAGGCAAGCTTTAGATGTTGAACCTACCCATGTTCCGAGTCTGGTCTCCATTGCAGTGGTTCTCAGAAAACTAGGAAGCCGCTCTCCGGCTGTTGTCAGAAGCTTTCTGACAGAAGCGATACGGCTTGACAGAATGAATGCTTCTGCTTGGTATAATCTGGGTCTGCTTTACATAGACGAAGGTGTTGCATCGGCAGTGGAGGCTGCAGAGTGTTTTGAGGCTGCTGCAATTCTTGAAGAGACTTCTCCTCTTGAACCCTTCAGATGACTGGTTCAGTTTTACCCATCAAGTTTGTGCTTGAATTCCCACTAATTTATTTTGATCACATATATATTGGTTCAATGGAAAAGCAATGGAATAAAAGTTATAGCTGTTGTCGTCGACTTTGGCTTTCGAGCCTATGTTTTAATTTCCAGTTGTTGGTATAAAGGGAGAGAGGACAGAGGCGTGGGACTTGTCCAACATAATCGGATATTTGTTATGTACAGGATTGTTTCACGTATGGTGCTTTTCCTGAAGATTTGTAAACCGTTTCAAAAATCACGGTAACGACCAAGCAAGGGTGAAGTTAGGGGGGTGTCAAGTGATGGCAACAGTCAATGCAACGATTTATAGTACAACGTACTACTAAATATATTTACTACCAAACTCCATATTTATACTTCTAAATTATAACTATTTTTTAGTTCTTTGAAAAAAGAATTATAAATAAGACCGAATTTGATGAGGTGAAGTATCGAAAGACATGAGAATTTAAAAAATTGAAAAAAGAGAAATATAGTAGCTGCAAACAAACAAATAAAGCTGGAAATCCAAAAGTCGATATACAACATCATACTCTTTGTTCAAAATGCTTACAAGAATATACTGCTGGATTATTTTCGTGGGAATAGTGGAATACTATACTTCTCTACTTCATGCTAAAAATAGAGTTACAAATTTTCGGTCATCGCCATTTTCACAATGTCAACTCTGCCTACAGGTTGGGGGATTACTTCCGAGTCCTTCATATAACCATTTGCTTCCAGTCTTTTCACTGCAATACCACACCAATACGTTAAACAGTCTCTAATACGTTATACCTGTGCGAAAGAACCAGTAGAGAAGAAAACAAGGAGTCTATACCAAAATATATACGGAGTAACTAATTATCAGAATCTGAATTAGTGAGAGGCTTTACATTCGTGGTACATGGAGGCACCGATGGAAATACTGTACAGTGAGATGCCTGACTCTTGAAGAAACAAGAGTCAAAAGAGTCCTGACAAAGAAGAAACAAAGGATCAATATCCAATCAAATACATTTACTACTTTTTTAGGAATCACAAATCAAACATCACTTGAACTAACTTAGAAGTTTTGAGAAAGGTTCCTTAGTCTTCAAAAGATACGAAATAAAACTCCATACAGTACACACAAAAGTCACAGTTGAGGATCCCAACTCTTAGACAACTATACACAAGTAACACAACTCATGACCTCATTGGCTAACTTACTGGGCCTGCTACTTCAATACAGAGAAGCACATAAAGCATTCTAGACACATGCTCAGTCCTTCGAACTCTTTCCCTTAATATTAGGTTGTTTCAAGATTTCATAGATTGATCACATTCAACAATCATTTTCATATACCTCACAAACACGAACCAAGGACAACTATCCTCTACTACATGTAAAATTCTTCTTAACATTCAAGCTTGTGCAGACTTTTCTTCTCTTTCACTCCTTTTTTGGGCTTTGACCACTCAAAATTCTTATAAAAATCCATCAGGGAAGCAATAGAAGGAAAGTTACCTCACATATTACAAATAATGCAAGAGGAGATCAGCCGAAGAATTCTTTAGCCTACAGCTCTGCCCGAGGTGAACATCTCCAAAGACATATCTGTACATTATGCAGAGAGTGAAACAGATGGCCATAGAATCCCAAGGAACACAGATGTTCAAAAAGGAAGAATAAGTACCTATATTCGCAATGCTCAGGCCATGCACAACGAGCTTTACCATAGTCCCAGTAACAGTCCTCATCCCTCAGAGGGCCACGCTTAGCTGTTCTATGTACAGCTTAAGAGGTGTACTAAAATTTAATAAACACAGAATATGAAAGGACTAGATCTACCTTTCATAACAAACTTTGATTTTGCATCAGGATGGATGTCATGCCACATCTCAAGCCATAATTCCCGCATTAGAACTGGAGCTTTAACAATGTTCCTGTGATTTGCTACAAGAAAGCAGACAATGAAGTTAGATATAAAGAATACAAGAGAGAGAACAAAACTGGGTCCATGCTGTATGGACTCTGTTGATCTTCCATGCTGTTGCTTAGAAGGGAGGTAAAGAAGCTTTCATAACATCTTTTTATGACACTAAGGGAACACGAGCATTAATAATGACTTGTGGTCTTGTGGGCTTTAGCTGCAGAATGCATATGTGGCTTATTTCTCTTTGGGATGCATTATTTCCATCTCTTATTAAACTTTGACGATAAGTGCAAGTGTTGTGCTTAGAAGTGACAAAGTGAATCCATGACAAAGATGAATAAGGGAACCAAAAGTTTTGTGATTACCTTTGCTCACCTAGGAGCAAAGAAATAACTAGTTGGTGGCGACTTATTTTCATCATCAAAGGCTTTTGGCAGCATCAGCAATATGTATATCATAACAGCATTTTAACTTTTAAGCATGTCATCAAGAATCATTATCATGACTCATGCTCAGCCAAAAAAGTTCCATGTTAAGCATTTTTTTTCATGCCAAGTATATACAGAGCCTTGAATCCTTGAGGCCATAGGTCTCCAAAATTGCATACAACAGTTTCATGTGCATGATAAGACATTTCACATACCCTTGTCAAGTTCCCAAACAGCTGTCCTTCTCCCAGGAAGACTCTCAGAATCTTCATAATAGGTTATGTACTTCACCCTAGGTGACCTCGTCATGCTGGGAACTATATCCTCTTCATGATGATGTTCTACATTAAGGTGCACTTGTACGTCTGACCCATCATGCTCTGACTGAAATCATTAACCACCCAAAGAAGCAAAGACAATAAGAAATGCTAGAACTCTCAGATAGTTTGGTATTGGAGGTGAAAATGAGGCCTCAGTTTCAAATACATCAGTGCATATCTTGTGGCCCCTTATTTCCACAAATAGATAAGAGGAGAGAATATGCAAAGTGAGATTATGGCAAAGAAATTAATTTAAAAAGCCATCAAATTTGAAGTGCTAAATGATGCCGTGAGATATTATCAATTTCCCTCCAAATTTTAGCAGTAATTGAGGATGTTAAATGATTTTCTACTCACAGTTTTTTAGAATTTCAGTGACAGATGACGGGTAAATGCTGCCATAAACTCTTTCTACATTTCGAATATCTCCTCGCCCATGTCAGTCTCAAGTTAAAGCATGATGTGGTATGTGGTGTTAAAAATAAAAATGATTATAAACAAAGTATATCAAGCATTTCTATTTTGAGGCATCAAGCCACCCAAAATGCTTTCTGTTCCATCCATTCAGTCCCATGTGATTGGAGAATCTTTAGCCTATGTGAAAGATGAGCCATTAATGCATATGTTGTTGTCACCTGTTGAAAACATACAAGTTAGAGATTAAATTCTTTCCACCTTAGGTGGAAAATCCAAGATTTCCACCACCTATTGTGGGACCCATCATGCATTCGTTGTAGAGATCTGAACCGTTGATTTTGTAGGACCCGCAGTATAGTATATTGACACAAAAAATCAGCTTGATTGAAAATCGATAGGTGTATCAAAAATTAAATTTTGGTTTATAAAATAGAAGGCCATGGACAACTTAACTTTAAAGAATCATACCATCCATTTTACAAATCAAAATTTAATTTTTGATATTTCTATCGATATCTGATGAAGCTAATTTTTTGCGTGCATATATTAATCTGCGAGTCCTACAAGATGAACGGTTCAGATTAATGTAACAAATTCACAAATGGGGCCCGCAAATTGCGGTGATGGAAACTTAGGGTTTTCCACCTAAGGTGGAAAGAATTTAATCTACTACAAGTTAAACAAACTTTCCTCAAAGGGTACTTGCCCTGACAGTAGAGTTCCAATCATGCCCCAACTAAAGTATCCTCAGGGATGGGATCGTCCTCAATCTGTGCTAACTGCCAAGACCAAGAAAGGGGTTCCCTGTGACTCTCCGAAACTCACCTATTCTCGTTTGGCCACCATCTTATTTTCTTTTTTGAAACAAATAAAATGGTTTGGCAAAGCAATATGCTTTATTATTATTATTATTTTTTACCAATCAGTCCATCACCCATAACAGTAAGTAAATAAGCTAGTGAGATAACCAACCAACCCTAGCTTATTTTGTGTGTTGTCTATTTGCTTACTTCAAGAAAAAAGCAAATAAGCCAGGTTACCAAACAAGCCATTCCTAAGTGTGATATTGGAAGAAACTTGTTTTGATGCGAGATATAATTATGGGAGCAAGTAATAGTTCGTTATGTGCACTTGAAGGAATATGGTACCTGAGGTGCCCTTGTGATGTTCACTTTTGGTCCCAGCCAATTCTTGCACCAAGAAAGGGAATGGTATGGTACCTGTTCACGAATCTCCCTTTATCATCTAAGCTAAACAACAGACTACTTCAAAGTGGAGATATTGAAAGCAGCAACTTATCAAACATCCTATACTAGAATTTTGATTCATATTTACCGTCTCATCCCCACTAGCAACTCCTGGGTTCCCTTCAACCAGATTACCTGACCTACAAGAATGGAAAAAGTTGTATGGGAACTTTTAATGTGAACTTTGAAACATTTTGAGTGGATTCGCAAAAGGACAGTGGCCTGCTACCAGCATAAACTGCTATGAACACAAGACATTGAATGTTTCACTTGCTGCTGTTATTATATCCATACTTTTTAACATGTTAAGGGTGGTCAGAATGAGGGAGGAGGAGCAGCTTGAAGAACGCTATTGAAACGATCCTCAGATAGTACGATCCACAATCTCTTATTCACTAAATATGCTAACATTCTAAAGTTAAACTGAAGAAGAGGATTCATAGTGCTGATGAGATGAAGAAAATGATAAGGCTCTGTAGATAGAATGATTGATATTTGGTCAATCAGTTTTGACATTGTTAACCTATGGAGAGAGAGAGAGAGAGAGCTATATATATATATATATATGCCTTTTTGGTTCTTGTTATGTAGGATTTACCCATGAATACATCATAAATGGAGTCAATACCACTTGCCAAGAGGAAGTACCAACCAAGGTTTTCCAGGTAAATTAAAAGTGAAAATAAACGGGAACTAGTAAGTACAACGTGGTCAACAGAATCATCCATAAAACTGAGGTCGACTGCAGTTGGTATTTCTTGTTGCTGATCTCAGCTTGTTTCTATTCAGAAATTTTACCACATCACAATATTTAACAAAAGCAAGACTCAACTTCTTAGAAGTCCAATACACATACCAGTGAACAAGTTAAAAAAAAAAACATGTTAAATGTCCAGTTATGATCACTGATCAGGGAAATGACAGCTACCTGGAGTACAAAGATCCTTCAATTTCATATATGACATCAGTAATGATCCAGTTATGAGAGGATAAGGATAAGGCTTGCTGCTTATCTTGTCACTAGTTACAAGCATTAATAAAGCACGAAGTGCACTATTAAAACAATCGACTACGAAGATAGTTAGTAAATTTTGTCACTAGTTACAAACATCCTCTACGTATCCTCCTCATCGACTCTACCTATCCTCATCAACTCTATGTATCCTCCTCGAATCCAAAAGCCTTTCGCCTCTACCCATGCCCTCACTTGTTCATATTGTTCTACATTTGTGAAACCAATACAATCATACGGATACATCGGGACTAGGATGCAACCAAATTCAGTCTTCAACCTCTCTACAGATATCACGTCCCCTTTGTTAACCATGGAAAGACATGTCTACAAAAGGGTGTAACACCAGCTTTACAGTACTGTGTCTCAAAAATTGTTACCCGACAAAGATGAGCATCAACTTGGGCACCTCAATGGCCATAAAAATTCAACTCTCGATGAATTGTAATTAGTTGTTGCCGGTCATATTGTCCCAAATTTACCGTGGCTAATGGAAAAGTGTTAGTTTGCTCTACCAAATTCGTGACTTCCCCCGATGTCAATGCTGGATCTTCTGTCACGAAATCGGCAGCGGGTTCCGTGGAATAAACGACATGGTCGTGCCAACCACAATCCACCTATAACTTCCTAACACATTGGATGTCAAAATCATTAACAACTGGAATCGTGGGCATCTTCAATAGTTTGGCCACGGAAATAAACATTCTCCTCTTCGATTCTCTGAGAAAACCTATTTCCATTTGGACATCAGCCCACGCTACAGTAAACTCTCTAATCCCCAATGTGCCTTCCGTTGATCTTCAACCTCTCTCACATCATTAGCAAGAGGAGGGGCAAGGGCTTCGGGAGGGCCTTCAGGATGAGGAGTAGGGCCAGGGTCTCGAAAAACATGAGGGAGGGTGTCGGCAGCTATGGCAGCGTGGACAATGCGGAAGGTAGCCTCTAAGGTGACCTGATCGAGAGCAGCCATCGTGATCGAAAAGGTTGATGATGATCATCTTAGTATTCACAATCTAAGCCCCCTACGGCGTTCACCATTCACAACCACAGTTGCCAACCTTTTCGATAACAATGGCTACTCCCGATCAGGTCACCTTACAGGTTGCCCTCCACACCGTCCACGCTACCATATCTGCCAGCACCCTCCTTGTTTCTCGAAACCCTGGCCCTACTCCTCGTCCCAAAGGCCCTGTCCTTACTCCTAATCCCAAAGCCCCTGTCCCTCCTCATACTAATGATGTGAGAGAGCTCAAAGATCAACGTAAGGCACATCGAGGGATTAGAGAGTTTACTACAGCGTGGGCTGATATCCAAACCAAACAGAGAATCGAAGAGGAGAATATTTATTTCCGTGGCCAAACTATTGAAGATACCCACGATTCCAGTTGTTAATGATTTTGACATCCAATGTGTTCGAAAGTTGTGGGTGGATTGTGGTTGGCGCAGCTATGTCATTTATCCGACAAAAGCCACTGCTGATTTTGTGACAAAAGATCCAACATTGACATCAGCAGAAGTCGCGAATTTGGTAGAGCAAATTAACACTTTTCCATTAACCACAGTAAACTTGGAACGATATGACCGGCAACAACTGATTACAATCCATCAAGAGTTGAATGTTTACAGCCGTTGGGGTGCCCAAGTTGATGCCCATCTTTGTCAGGTAACAATTCTTGACACACAGTACTGTAAAGTTGGTGTTACACTCTTGGGAGAGACATGTCTTCCCATGGTTAACGAAGTGGACGTGATATATCTCGAGAGGTTTGAGGACTGAATTTGGTTGCATCCTAGTCCCAATGTATCCGCATGATTGTACCGGTTTCATAAATATAGAACAATATCAACAAATGAGGGCATGGGCAGAGGCAAATGGCTTTCGGATTCGATGGGATACATAGAGTTATGAGAATAGGTAGAATCGATGTGGAGGATAGTAGAGGATGTTTGTAACTAGTGACAAGATTTACTATCTTTGTAGTCAATTGTTTTAATAGTGGACTTCGTGCTTTATTAATGCTTGTAACTAGTGACAGGATGAATGGCAAGCCTTATCCTGACAACTGGATCATTACTGATGTCCTATATGAGCTTGAAGTATCTTTGGTTCTTATTATGTAGGATTTACCCATGAATACATTATAAATGGAGTCAACACCACTCGCCAAGAGGAAGTACTTACAGTTAAAACATCTTACCTGCTCTCTCAACCAAGGTTTTCTCGGTAAATTAAATGCCGAAAAGTTAAAATTTACAGGAACTAGCAAGTACTTCGTGGTCGATAGAATCATCAATTAAAAGTTTAAAATAAGGTGGACTACAGTTGGTATTTGGTATTTCTTCTTGCTAATCTCAGTAGTAACTTGTTTCTATTCAGAAATTTTGCCATGTCACAATATTCAACATAAGCAAGACTCAACTTCTTAGAAGTCCAATACGAGTACTTACCAGTGGAAAAGTTTAAAAAAAAAAACATGTTAAATGTCCAGTATGATCATTGATCAGGGAAATGACAGCTACCTGGAGTACAAAGATCCTTCAAACTCATATATGACATCAGTAATGATCCAGTTATCAGGATAAGGCTTGCCGCTTGGTGCAAAATAGTAACCAACCTGTTTTGCCATTTAAAGACACCCAAACGATCATTCATCGCAACATGGTTAAACAATAAACATAGAACAACCTGTACAAAACAGTTGTGGGTGTGGTATTGAAGAGAAAGTAATCTTCTATGGACCCATACTTGATACTTCATAGAGCACTTTAAAACTCATGACTGTGTATGCCCTTTGGAGTTTGGACAAATTGCCCAGGAGACAAGTGTAAATTGGCAAAGGGTGGAAGTCAGATAGTGTTTATCTTTGTCAGGGCGTCATCTTTTCTCCAACTTGCAAGAGGCAAGTGACGTAACCCAATTATTTTCCCAGCAACAACTAATCACAATGACGATGTACACTACATGAGAGATTCCACACTTAAATCACCAGCAGTTTCACCAGGGCAAATGATTGGGGCATTTATACCTAACTACAACCACTTCATCTTTCTTCACTAGCTAGCGGTAGTCCGGACTATTGGGACAGAATTAGATAACCCTTGCTCAAATTGATGTCAGAACACACAAAAAACCAACAGTTTTCCAACAACCGTCAACAATAGTTCTCATCGAAAACAAAAAAATGACAAGAAGTCAAGCAATACAAAAGTACTGTAAAATCGAACGGATACCAATGTTGTTAAAGAATCCACCTCAAAACCAATTGGCAATGAGAGGAGGCCGCCCAGGCTCATATACTAGTTCTTGAGGTGTTAATTAACTGATGTGGGACAAATTCTAACACTCCCCCCGCACGTAAGATCCCCGACTCGCACGTGGAGCAACATAGAATCCAGAACATATGGATCACAACGAAACAAAGTGCAACTATGGCACATAGAAAGGGGAAAAGCCTCTGAAAACCTAGCTCTGATACCATGTTAAATCATCCATCTCAAAACCAATTGGCAATGAGAGAAGAGGCCGCTCAGGCTCATGTACTAGTTTTCGAGGTGTTAATTAACCGATTTGGAACAAATTCTAACATGTTTTAATTTCTGAGTGGCAGAAAACTGATGCACCAGCTCATAAAGTATGTGAATTTCTGGCTAAAGTTAGTTTCCAGTAGAAGTTAGTACCATATTGTTCCAAATAATTACAAACCAAAAAAGATGGAAGACAGAGTTTGAGGTGAAGGCTTCACTGATACTGATACAAAGAACCAAAATTTTACGGCCATGAAGAAAGGACCAACTTGGCTTTTCAGTTTCGGTTGTTGGGCTCATGTCAATTTGGACGCAAAGCTTGCAAGGAAAACGTGAATATACCTCAGTTTTCGCATCTATTCCGTATATACAGAATATGTTCTTTAAAGGTGGTCTATCCCAAGGCGCCAATGGATTTAGAACCGGATCACCATGATATGACCTGAAACATAGTTGAAAGCAAAGTCAGAAAGTCTCTCTGCCACTGACACCACTCAATTCAAGAACGTATTCAAGGAAAAAGCCACAAGTTTTTTTTTCCTAATATCGGTACAAAAAAACAAGCCTGCATCCAAGGACAAGCCCATCCACAAAAGAAGATTATGGAAGGCAAAAAAGAAGAGCAAGGAACAATTCCTATTGTTTGTCATTGCAATAGTATCTGCAGCACAGAATCATAGAACTTCAACAAAAAAAGACAATAATACAGATAATAGCTATAGTAGTATATACAAGCAGATCTCATATTGTGCTTTCCCTCAATGTTACACCACTAGAATAGCCGACCCCTAGTAATTGCCACAAATGCTTATTGCAACATCACAAGAGACTTGAGCAGAGTTGTGATAGGGACATGTCATAATCCAGTAAGTTTCATAATAATACATAGATTTATGCTTCAAGCAAAAGAAGCAGGAGTTTCAGACAGTTAATGAGTAGTTTCAACAGTAAGTTGGCAGGCTTGCACTGCACTGTTAATGCATTCTGTAGTATTAGGAAGCTTCAAAATGAAAATGTTAATTGAACACACGAAGCACACTCACTTGAATAACTGGTGTAAGAATCTTTTGCTTTCAGGATCATAATCTTCTATTGCTTTGAAAAAGGTCCCATCTGATACTTCACGAGCCGAAAAAGACAACTGAGTTGGTAATCCACATTCCATAATAGACATGTTTGCCTGTGCTACTTCAAATATGGATGGATAAGCATCAACTCCTGACAATGTAAGACAACAAAAAGAACCATATAAGCATGATAAAACCAATGTGGCCAAAACACACCTCGTGGAAGTTTCACCTCTTTTTGATGGGATTTCAACATTGACTACATTTGTGGGCCATCCAGAAAAGTTCAACTGGTATTCACGTGCATCACACTGATAAGTGTGATGACTTTTTCTGCTCCCACCATCGAAATGCCTCCAGTATATGTTATCAGTCCTACAATACTTCGAGAATGGCATCATCCACATAGAAGAGCCAAATGAATTGTACAACAACCGAGCTGTTCCCTGGATGGAAAACCGATGGTGAACATACTGATGAAGGCATCTATAGCAAAATGGTACCAGTATCACATCCTGACCCACTCCAACAATCCTACTCAAATTTGGTGGATGAAAATGTAAGTTCATTCCCTCGCATCCAGATGTCAGAATTGCATAAGCATTCATCTGTTCCTCTGGAAATGTAACAAGGTAGTAATATTGCCTAATTGGAGGTTTAAAAATACTACATTTGGTTCTCAAGAAGCTCCGAGCATTTGCAGGCTTCTCAGTCGTTCGTTGTCCTTAATAAGAGGGATGAAAAGTTGAATCAGCATTTTCTTACAATGTGTGTCCAAACCATGCATCTAGGACTGGTAAGTATAGAAAGATACTAGCTAGACGGTCTTCCAGCAATCACTGGAAGTAGTGGAGAAAGTTAGATGTGTCATATGCAACGTTTTCTACCTAACATGAATATAAAAGAAAACGCAAATGCAAATGCAACACTAATGAACAAAAAAGAAAGAGAGATGAGTGGAAATAAAGGGGAAGGGGCGGCCGGGATGGTCGAGGAAAAAAAGACACAACCACAAACAAGTCACATAGAGAAATAATGGCACCTCAGGTAAGGGAAGACCAAATGTGCTTCCAGAAAGTGTTGCTTTTATGGGCTCAGCTGAACCAAGATTAGCGGATCCTGATATAAAATAAAATTAACAAGTTCAAAAGAATGCATGCCTAGATTTGTCTGTATGGAAAAGTAACACTAGTGCACCATACCTACAGCAAAATATGCATGAATGTGATCATCTAGCCACTGGACATATTTTTTGGGTGCTATTTCCAGCTTCAACCACTCCAAGAAGTAGCGGAAGACATTGTTGCCCAATGAATGGGCAAAAACAATTGAGGGTCCACCGCGAAGTTTATGGGCAGTTTCAAATGTAAGCCTGCAATGATAATCAAAATATGAAAAGGCTCAAGTCGAGCAATAGTCTCTGAGGAAACTCATCACTCATCAGTTCCCCAAGTGAAAGTAAGCAGAGAAAAAAACCAGACAGAAAGTCCTTTACAGATAAGAACACGAAAGAAACCATATAATGTCCGTGATTGTGAATTAATTTTAATTTCATCAATTTTCCAAGTCCAAAGAGGGATAGGAGGTAATTTATAATTCACAATGTAACTAGTGCAGATGACAGTCTAAATCACAAGTCTTGGTTAAATATTTATGAGATGCCAATCATCAGGCCTCCTGATCCAACTCTTCAAATTGTTTGAAAAATTATACGAAAACAGTTGTGGAACCTAACTGTATTGCAAACAAATCACATTAGGCTACCAAACAAGTTGCTAGTAAAGGTACAATGAAAAGCACATAGCAGTATGCATGCAAATATATCTTGCAGCCTTACTACAGAGTGGCTCTGAAAAAGTTCAAGTACTAAAAAACAATCTATCAAAAAATGTGCATCACCGCCAGTAAACAAGAGTGCAAGAAAGAAAGAATGTAAGATATATACAAACTTTAGTTTGTGAAAGTAGAGATCTCGCTCCTCAAGCTTTGATGGCGACAATCTCCAGTCATAGGGAACAGCAATGATTGCATTAGCCTCAATACCAAATTCAATGCACCATTTGACCCAGTCTTTCCACACTGACGAAAGAGGACCTGAAGACCATGCATTACTTTTCAGGGGAAGAAGAAATCAAGTAGTAAATTATAGCATCCAGTACAGGCAGATAGAGATTTTATATATTTTACAGAACTTGTTGCAGTGAAGATAAACATTTGTCCATACTTGTTGCAGTATAGGCAGACAGACATCTTGCACATCTTAAGGAACTTTTTTCTTTTTAACGGCAGAAAATTCACATCTTAAGTAACTTGTTGCAGTGGAGATTAACATTTTTTTTTTAAATATGAGAAGAAGGATATAATTCTGGGGAAAATAATGTAGCAGAACTATCGTAAGTATGCATGACTGGAAGTTCCAAATACATGAAAGAAGTTTCGGTCACTGAGACAGATGTTCCTTTCATTCACTAGAATTACAGCTGGCAATCAGTAAAGTCAAAAAATTCTGCCTTCTACAAAATTGGAAAATATATAGGTACAGGGTAAAGTTTGGATGATAAGTTTAGTTTGAGGGAAAGTTGGCAGTTAATCTAGAATACAATTTATGCCAATAAGAGTATAAGTTTATATCAATTCAATCTAGAGTATTTGCATGAAAACCTATTCATTACCAGTACTGCAATTCAGTATTTACATGAAACCTACAATTCAGTTTGTCTATGATGGTAACACTTAATCGCTGAATTTTTCTCGCCGGGGATTACTGTCTTTTGCATAAACTTCGGTAATTTAAAAGAGTAAATAAGAAGGTGTAAATGACAGATGTTGAAAAGCCCGACTGATTAGTTCTAATAAGGAATTTGTAGTAACTACTTTTCCAAATATTCGGCAACCATGGTACAAACTTTCATACAGTCAACACCATTAGTATAAGTCTACTGACCTCAATCGTGTGTCATACATCAGGAAACTACAAAAGTGAGGTCATAACCAAGTAAAAAAAGTTGGAGAGAGACAAAGCAAGAACGTAATGTAGAATACCTGTTATGTAACCTGGGTCAAGTTCTGTGATTGCAGAAAGACCACTATCAGGGCGAGACTTGCATTCAGGGTGATCTGTTTCATTGTAAGGATCAAGAATAACGCACTTTATCCAGCAGTTGACAGCAGAAAGAAGCTGCACGACCGATAGAATATTACTTGATCACCCATGATAGTACGAAAGGAAGTATAGCATATTTGCGATACGTGGTGAGGGTATTAACAAAACAAAAATTGTAACAATGCCCTAATTTCATAAAAACAAGTTTCGAAATATTTTTCTGAATTTTTTTTGTAAAAAACTAATTCTGATGAGGGAACATAAAATAGTTATGCACGTAAATGATCACTTGCTGGGAGCCAGGGAACATATTATGTGGTAAAATTATATTTGAATGAAAAGGTTGAAATGAAATCACACCCTAGTTAAGACGTCATGATACATTTTCTCTCTAGCTCGTCAAACCAGTAATACAAAATTTAAATATATTGCAGAAATTGACATCGGTAGGAAACCTCACAAGGCACAAGGAAAAGTCACACAGTATTAGGGGTGATAAACCAGCCAAACAAGCCGAGCAAGTGGTTGATCAACCTTGATTACGAATTTTAAATATGTTCAGCTCAGCTTTTTTATTTATAATAGGATCCAATCCCAAACGAACTTTAAGTGAGCTTGTTAAAGCATCCAACTCAATATCATATACTAGTTTTGGAGGAGATAATTAATTAACCAATGTGGGATAAACTCCAACACACGACCCCCAACTCGCGACTCGCACGTAGAGAGGTAAAGAAAGGATCCACGTGGATCACAACAAGTAACAGAGCACTTATGGCACAAACAAAGGGAACAAATTTTCCAAAACCCTAGCTCGAAAATCATGTTAAAGCATCCAACTCAACACCAATTGGCGATGAGTGAAGAGGCCACCCATTATTGCCTTACTCGCTACACACGAAGACGGCGGCTTGATGAATACGCTGTCATCCAAACCGAAATAAGGGGGTTTAACCAACGTGGGACAAACTCCAAAGCACAAGTAGCTATGCACCATGAGCCGAACGAATAGCTGTTTCAAGTTAGAATGAATGTTGAAGAGAGAGAGAGTAATAGTACTTTGGTGGTGTCGAGCCAGACCAAATCGAGGGGATTGAAATCGAGAGGGGAGTAAGGGCAGTCCAAGATCGACCAGGCTCGGAGCTGAGTGGAGGCGAAGCCAGGGATGATGATGCCGGAGAGCTTGGAGTATTCACCGGAGCGCTCGCCGCCATTGACGGAGTTTATGCGCAGAGCTCCGATGAAAAGTATCGCCGCAATCAGGGAGTATATGCTTGCCCTCTCATTCATTCGAGCAGAGAGAGA
>JAOTQK010000005.1:3819589-3835197 GCA_025642025.1 Rhododendron ferrugineum
ATAACAAAACCATGAGAAGAAGACTCTAAAGCTCATAAGCTATAGCAGCACATGCCTCCAGACAAAATGCTAATGAAAATTTTCGCAAATACTTGCTAACACGTCTCCTGCATTGGTAAACACCGTAAACATAACAAGAAAATATATTGCACTCACAACCATGAATAGCATTGAACCTCAATTTTGTGGATACTATGTAAGGCAGATCTCTGCTGCCACAATTCGCTAGCACCCTAGCAAATTACGTATTGGAACGCACATTCTGATATTATATAGTACACAAATGTTCCAACACAGTAAATTTGACGATCCAAACCCATCCCGATATTTTCTCTAGTTCCTACTCATTCATTTACCATTTTCCATAGGACAACAAGATAAAATGCAACCAACCAAAAAAACGGACCATTAATAGGACAAATGTAAAAGAAAATCTCTCAAAATACTTCTAGAAATGTGTTGTACATCATGTATTCCAAAACAACATTCTATAGGATTTCAAACAAGTACATTTTTATACCGTAATCAATAGAAGTCTGCCCCAACCATACCACTATTTAGGGCATGGGGCTATGGCGTTCTTGTTTCCGTTCCTCGTACTGGAATGGACATGTTCTAGATAACAAAGAGTCAGACCAATAATAATCACCAATTACTCCAACTACGTGTACAGAAAGCTCCTAGTGAACTATCATAGGCAAAAAATTTGCGGACATGATGCACCAGGCAAATATGACGAAACTCAATTGCCATGAACTCAAAAATTCAAAGAGATTGTACAGTCGTGATAATTTCTCTTGTATACCAAATCATAAATCATAATCAACTCAAAGTGGCACTTAAAAGAGTGCAAGACATACCGCCATAATCCTTATTCTCGGGATCAACATAAGAATCAGGAAGGACAAATAGAACACCAGGCAGACCTGTCAACAAAGAAAGGATTAAGATAACAAACCAATATCAAAGCAGCCATTACAGATACTCGGTAACACACAAACACATAGCAACACAAACCGTCGAGCTTGTTAGATGTCTCCTCGTCAATTTCACACCCAAAACCAAAGTACCTCTCGCAAGAAACGTTGTAAATCTTCTTCTTAGCTTCCTCCTCACTGTTACATAATCACAAAAAAAAATGCATCATTTCCCGACCATATATATAACTCCGGTTCTAGTTATTCCACCAAATAAGCAATAAGAGCATCCGATCCTTCACTCTTTTGATTGACTCAAAACCAAATTTTGAGTAAAAGCTCTGTAAACTCACTCAAACTCAAACTCGAACCAGATTGATTTCTCACATTTTTAACAAAATAAATAAAGACTCAAATTTTTGAAGGCTTATTTTGCTTTCGCAATTCACAACTATGCCATTCATGAAGCTTTAATCCAAATTTGTGCTTAGATTTGCGTTTGTACCTGACTATTTCATACCAGATGAAGCTGTTACTCGAATTTGAGTAAGGTCTAGAGATGTTCTTTAGCCTATAACTGGTTAAAAAACACAAAACACACACACACACACAAAAACAGAAATACAATTACTCCTATCATTTTCCAAATTTATGAACAATCATGGTGCCTTCACACAATGCGCAAAACCAATTCCTCATTTTGGTGCCTTGACACAACACATACGACTCTCATTAAAACTCTCTCTACCTCTGGAGGCAGTAATTAGCTGTAAATAATATTCCTTACACCCTAATATTAACCTGGTGAAATGGAATAACCCTGAATTTCAACAGAAAGAGTACCATTTTGCAGACTATATTACCCACCGTGACAAAAAGAAAGCAGTAAACACGCGTCATTCAATAACCTCGGCAAAATATACTCTCTCTGTGTCTCTCTCTCTAACAAACCCTAGTATAAACCTGGTGAAATGCAATATCCCTAAACTTCAACAGGGGAAAAAAGAGTCTTTTTGTTAACCGTGGTGATAACAAGAAAGCAATAAGCACCAAACAACTGCACACTTCAAATAACTCGGCCAAAAATACACCTCTCTCTCTCCAGTTAATTACCTCCCGAGGACCTTGGCTAGGGTTTGGACGTAACAATCGATCATCTGCTCCTTCGTCGCCCCTTCGCCCCCGGGCTTATCCATGACAATGAGCCAGTGCTCGTAGTCGCAGCCCGGAAACAGCGGGGCCATCTCGGTCGGCGGGCGGTCGCTGAAATTCGACCCGGAGTTGAGCGGCGAGTAGGCCGACCCGCCTGGCCGGTTCACCCTGCACCGAATCGCGGTCAGCCGAGCCGCCGCTCCGGGCGCCACGACCCGGATGGAGTGCGAGAGCAGGAAGGTGGGGCGAGTCGGGCGGGCGAAACCGGGGAGGGGTGGGGCCCGGGATAGGGATGAGGACGCGGAGGAGAGGAAGCGGAGGTAGGAGAGAGATGACGATCGGACGGTTAGGATTGATCGGGCTATGGTTGTGGCTGCCGCCGCTGTGGTCGCCATGACTGTGAAGTGGGGTTTCGAAGTGTGAGAGAGAGAGAGAGAGAGAGAGAGAGGATAAGGAGGGTTTTTGGATGGGGGGCTTAGGTAAATATATTACCAAACCATAGGGCGAGAGAACGTGGTTAGGCCTATGATTTTGCAAAGAGTAAACTCCGTAAAAACCCTCGGAACTGAGTTAATGCGAGTGAACTCGCACTGACACTCGTGGTTGGGGAGGATGAATAGGTTGCGTTTGGGCAAGTGAGCCATGTGTCGAACATCCGTTAAAACAACCCAAACAACTCAAGACCAAAAGAAATAAACCAAACTCAAAAGAGCAAATTCGAAACCAAGAACACAACCCATGCTCGCCAAACCTTGCTATTGTTTTTCGCTGTGGCGTTTTGGTTGACTTCTTGCATTCTTTTGAGTTTGGTTCTTGGGACTCGGAGATGCTGTAGTGCACCCGTGTAATGTACGAATAGAGTGGTACACAGCCATCGATCTTATCAATCAACGGTTCACATTAAAAATCAATTATGACCGGTAATAAATGATTCTTACCGGTCATAATTAAAAATCATATATCAACCATTCATTGTCAAGATCGATGACCTAAGTGCGCCCTACAGGATGCCTTGCAAGGTTTTGCACTACAAGATTGGGAAATCCTAGTTCTTGGGTGGCGTACGCCGGTGCACCCATGATCTATTAAATGAATTAGGAGATGGTGTTGTGCAATGGTGTGCGCAGCACCGTGCCGCGCACCTCCGAGCTTAGATTTTATCTCGGCAATGAACGACTCTTGATCGTTGGTTGCCGGATGCACGATCCGACAGCTTGAATGTGCGCAGCACGGTATCTCACTCCACAGCACCAACTCGAAGTCCCTATTAAATCTTTGATCTTTTTCGGAAGATTTTTTTAAAAAAAAATTGCTGGTAAAAATAAGTGATAAGCCATGTGCCGTGGCTGGGTTAGGGGTTTTAGGCCCCGTACAGCTTTCTTTTTAAACCTTCCTTTTTAAAAGGTAAAATGACGGTCAAGAACGTGTTTTGATAATTAATATCCATCAAGGACATTTTTAGCATTAACAAATATTCTTAGCTTGTCATTAGGGGTATTAATTATCAAAACACGTCCTGGACCGTCATTTTGCTTTTTTAAAAAGAAGGTAATTTCGAACTCACATATTATAAAAATGAAAAAAAAAATTCAATTTTTTTTGCATTGTTTAAAAGATCTCAATGAGATCTATCAAACAAGATCCATATTGGTAGGAAAATTATGTACGTAAACACATGATTTTTAAGCTTGAAATTACATTTCTTTTCTTAAAATTCATTTTACTATGCATTCGGAACGACACCTTACTCCTTCAGTCCCACTTTAAATGTCCCCTACAGAAATCCTTACATTTTCAAACAAAAAAACATGTTCACGCCTTGACCACCGAATCAAATCATTCGAGTTTTAACTTTTAGCCTTCTAATATAGTCTTGAAATTATGATATGTAAGCATTTACTAAGCTTATTTGAAAATATTTCAAATGCTATCAACTCTTATGAAATCGGTCCCACTAGCCGTCGATGGTCAATTTCGTTCCCCAAAAGTACACATAAGCTGGTCGAAACTCACTGGGGAAAAAAAATCCGGAGAATTGGAGTGGAGCACTTGCCCCGGGGGACAGTCCGGCCCTGCTGCAAAGGAATAAATTTGGTGTGCACCTGGGAAAGAGAAAATCTTCTTTACAGAGGTGCACTCAATCGTGATCGTCCAAAAATATTTTTGACAGTCAAAATATTAATAAAAATTTTTCGAAGAAAAATTAATTGTGACCGGTCATGAATGAAAATGAATCTCAATTATTAATTACACGAATAGACAGCTGAAATTGCGTTGCTTCTTGAACACCTTTGTGAAAAAACTATCTCCCGGGGAGAATGCACGTAGCAGTTGAAAGGTCGCACGCAAAACGAAAACTATACCGCCTCCACCTCGATCCTAGACCCTCCCCTACGAATGCAGTACCGTTTCTCTATACACTGATGATTCGATGAAGGAGTAAGAGAGAGAGAGAGAGAGAGATGTAGTACTCTCCAGTCTCCAGTATTCATCAGAGAGAACAGTACCAATGGCGGAATCTCCCAACAAGTTGCTCAACCCATCATTGCTACTTCTCCATTTCCAGAAACTCGGTCTCGAGCTCAAATGCCCTCTCTGGTACTACTACTTTTTCACCCCACTCTCTCTCCACACAACGATCTTCTTCGTGTTACTATTGCAATTTGACGAATTGTGTATCTGAGTTGGTTTTTTTCTCCGTTTTGTGAATTTCCCAGCCTAAACCTGCTTAACAGGCCTGTTTTGCTCCCATGCGATCACGTCTTTTGCGGGTTCGCTTCCTACTCTCTCTCTCTCTCTAGAATTATACACTTCTTGTCAGGAACGCTAGCATTGTACGCTTCTTGTCCGGGGCGGTCGCGGGATTTTATAAGTTTAGGTTGCCAATGCATTATAAAAGTACGACTCCGGAAAAAGATAATTAAATCCTTTTCGATTATAATAACGTCCCTATTTATTACCCGAAAATAAAATTATTGCTAAAACTAAAAGCCTCAAAATAATATTACTTTTCGAAAATTCTTGGTTTAATAAAAGTGTGAAAACGTGGGGTCGGTAGGGTAGGGTAGGGTAGGGTGATCGCCGGCCGGCTCATCCGCCCCTCGATCCTTCCTTGCTTCTTGTTGAATTTTGACGTGATTGTTCAGTTTATGCATACCGAGATCGACAGAGGCTGTGTCCGAGTGTTCTGTGTGCAAACAACCGTACGCCGATCGAGGTATGAATTTTACTCTTCTTTCGCATTGTTTCGGTCGATGGAAAACAGCTACATAAGTCATTTACCCATTCTGTAGTGCTTAATTTCCCTCGGTTTGGTAGTAGCTTTATATCCAACTCTAAAGCTTAAGCTATTAGGTTGAGAGATCCCAACATTACATTATATGATCACTCATCCCATACACCAATCAGTGTGTGATTGTATTCCTTGGCATCTCATCATGTGCAGCCATTTTGAAGTCTGTTACGTATAGCATCTTTTTTTAATCTATTATTGTGCAACCTTTTTTTTGTTGGCTCTGGGTGTGGATTGTAATTTTTTAATTTGTGGGTGGAAGCCCCCCTCTTATACCAAGTGAAAACTTTATATCCAACCCAAAATCTTAAGTTCTTAGGTGCAGAGCTCAACATTATATTAAATGATATTTAACCAAAAAAATATTATATTAAATGATCACCCATTCCATACCCAAACAACGAGGGATTGTATTCCTTGACAAGTTTTCGTTTTGGTTCGCAAACTGTGTTTCCTAGAAGGTGGATCCTACGCAATCAACAATAGTATTCTTGAAAGTAATTATACATCTCGCATGTTGATCACTGTTTCTACATTTTATTCCGTTATTACTCTGCTCTCTAAATTTTATGGTTTTTACATTGGATTTTTGGATAAAAATTGGGGATCTATTGGCCCGCCAATTTTTTTTTTCTCGGAATGAATGTGTTCCAGATATGGGAAATTGCATTTGAAAATTTTGCAATATACTGAAGCATTAACAAAGGATCCAAATTTGTTCCAAAGCGTAATTCTTGGATATTTGCATTCCTGGCAACACAATACCAAAATGCATATATAATCACCAAAGACCTCGAATTAGGATCAGAATTATCAGAATAATTGAAATTTGTATCAATGGATAAAGTTGCCATTCTGTATTGCTTGTCTTGAGGTCACTATTGCTTCACATTTGCTTTTAGGACACCTTTAGAATCTATAGGAGAGAAAATTTTCAGTAAATCAAATTGGTTTATGCCAAGCCAGTGTGTAAAGAAATGCTTCCACGTTGTTGCAGATGTAAGACCAGCACCCTACATGGAAAGTTTGGTAACCATCTATAAAAGCTCACATTCAACTTTCAGCAGTAAGCTCCTTCTGCCTGTTGTTTATGACAGCCCATTTATACCTGTTGATGAATTTCTATATATGCATTTTTATTTTAGATACTGTATTATTGGCAATAGAGTCTGGAATTTTTGACACTCTGTATCGCAGCAGATACTGGAAGGGTGACACAACAGTCCCCTCCTCCAATAAACACTTGTGTTGATAATGGATTGAAGGAGTTACCTGAAACACCTCAAGATGGAAATTCGAGCAACTGGTCATTGACAATGGCTAAACGACTTCAGGCTCTAATTAACCAATCTGTTGAAGGCAGGAGTAAGTTGACACAGAAATTTGAATCTGACAAATCAACTCCGCCAATCTCTAGTAAGGTGCAACGTGGAAAGTTTGAAGAGCCTGAAACAGAGGGAATGAATGTAAACCATGTGTTGAAGTCGTCACCGGGACCTCCTTCCTTTGATTTCAGAGTCAGAGAAGATGACCCCGGTGATCCTGTCAGCAGCAATTTTGTAAGACAATACTTGTAACTGTTTTGAGATGGTATAAATAATTCAGTATAGAACTTTGTTATTAGTTATTTATATTTTATACCCAATAGGTAACACCCTGCCTTTAGTACTTCTTTACACTGTTTCATTAAATATGTGTATTATATTGCTTGACTATGTCAATGTTGGAATAGTGATTGGCAGTTCGTTATCTGGATCGAGGACTTGGTAACGGGAAGGAAAAGGAAATGGAAAAGTTGAAGGATCGAACCGCCTTTAGCCATTAGATCCTTTTAACTTTTGTGCTACCTTTTCTTTGCTCAATTCCTTGATCCAAATATGACCTTATAATTGTGCTCGTGATCATTTATTGTCGAGACTGGGGTTTCGCTATAAGCATACTTATTTGATGAATTGATGTAACCTATGTTGGTTTGGGGGTGGAGGTAGTGGTTTCACAACAAGTTTGGAAAGGCAAATAAATGAGCATATCTGCTTTTGCATGCCAAAATTGGTTTAGCATCTAGAAATGAAAATTCATTGCAGTTGGTCCCTAGGAATTGGCCTTTTTCTGTAGCATTGTGAAAAATCATTGGAACCTAGTAAGAAGGACCTAGTACAACTTAGCTAACTGCAAATTTTTAATTGGAAACTTGGATACTGTTTCGTCGATTCACAGCCAAAGTTGGACGAGTTGAATCTTTGTGAGTTTGTGGGATAGAGGTAGCTGTTGGTGCCATTTTAGCAGTGACTGCTACTTGCTGTTGGTGCCTTTGTGAGTTTGTGGGATAGAGGTAGCTGTTCAAAGATTCCACGCTAGGTTTTAGTTGAACTTCTACACTTCTATTAGTTTAGTAAGTAAAATCTCTGAATTGGACCGAATTGGCAGGAGACGCTGGAACCTCTAGGGTAGAAAACCTTTTTGGCTGCATGGTTTCTTCTATTTCTCCTTTTGCTTTAAGTCAATTTAGTTTTCTAAACAAATTTGGATTATGCTTCCTAAACTGTTGTACATCAAGATGGAGCTTTGGAAGAGGTATCTGATATACATTTCGTATTCATCAAACGGATTTAGGTTGCTGAATTGAAGTGTGGATTGATATTTTCGCAGAGTACGCAAAAACATCCAGCTGAGACTACGGGATTAGTCAAGGACAACTCTGATAAGAGAGGAGGCGAAACGAATAACAGTACTTCACCTGGAGCCCCAGAAAGTGATGCCAGGGACAGCAAAAGACGAAAGAAATCAAACCATGGGTCCGTTGATACGGATATGAAAAGCAATGGTTGTACTCAACCAAATGTCCTTCAGTCTGAATTTGTAGCAACTTCAAAACTGGAATCTCATTTGGGAGAACTCTCCGGTGAAAAGCCGCTTAAAATATTGGATTCAAGGGATAAAAAAAGGAGTCGATGTGCTTTTTGCCAGACTGCTGACTTGACAGACGTGAGTTTCCATCTCAGTACGTTCTTGCTTCTTCATTCCTTCACTGATGAAATATACTTCTCTGATTTATGATTGTGAGCATTGCTCCTCAATTTACTATGTCGTATATCTGTTTGGTATTTTCAGATAACTGGGCCTATGTTACATTATGACAAGGGGAAGGAGGTGAAAGGAGACAGAGCAACAAAAGCCAATGTTGTACATGTTCACAAGACATGCATTGAATGGTGTGTTGTCTATGGGATTTTGTCAAGTCTTTGAAAGTAATACTGGTTTCAAGATGTGTTCAGAAACAGACAATTTCATCTATGATGATGTTGTGAAGACAGATTTATCTGACAAAAATTGAACTGATATTCATTGTTGTCAGAAGCAAAATCGAATATGAATTTGTTGTTTTCCTTTAATGGCCGGTGGGGCTTCAAATTTTCAGTTTGTTGCTGATTTGGACATCTAGTAAATGATTTCCCCCTCCTTTACCCTGTCTATACTTTTTTATGACCCTTTACTGGTTCTAGGGTTTAAATTAGTTAGAACTTTGTCGTAATAGTGTTTTTGAAAGCTATTTTTAAATGCTTTGGGGTGAAATGTTTGAAGGTATTTTTAATCGTGTCATTGGGGACAAATTAGCAGTTTAAGTTGACCCTGATGGGCCTGACCTTGCGTTGGCTATGAGAAATTATGCAGGAGATGTGATTATCATGATGCTGTGATGAATTTTCAATTTTACGTCACAGGTTGATGTATTGGACTTACAATTTTTGTGCCCCAATCACAGGACACCTCAAGTTTATTTTATTGGTGAAACAATTAAAAAATTGAAGGAAGAGGTGGCAAGGGCTGCTAAGCTAAAATGCAGCAGGTGTGGGCTAAGAGGAGCACCTCTTGGTTGCTTTGAAAAGTCATGCCGCAAAAGTTATCATGTGCCTTGTGCGGTTAAAATTGATGATTGCAGATGGGACGTGGTGAGTAGTCTCTGTTTTACTGCAAGTTAAACACAAACACACCCCTCTTTGTTGAGTGACTTGAGCTTTATTTGTTGACGTTGCTCCTCTCACTCTGTTCAGGAGGACTTTCTGGTATTGTGCCCAAGTCATTCCTTGGTCAAATTTCCTCGTGAAAAGGCCCGGTTGGGGAAGCATGCCAGTGAAAAGCAAAATTTTGTGGCAACTGAAATGTAGGGTGGTCATTTTCTAAGATTTATCCTTTGGTAGTTGTTTCTAGTCAATAAAAAATGGCTTGTGAAACAATTCATTATGTTTCACACTTACAATTATATATGGGAATGGTTATATGTGTCTGGCTTTCTACTTCATAGTAATTGTGAGACAGCTGCTGCAATGTTATGATCACTCAATTATTTTCGGTATTCTTTGGTTAAAGTGTGAGGATTTAGCAACAGATAAAATGTGCTCTCTTCCTTCCTTTCTTTCATTTTTTTGGTCTTTGCTATATATTCTGCAGGTCTCTGATTTTCGCCAGAGTACACGTCCTCCCTTGTGTGTCCTCTCTTGTAAAGGCAACTTTGTTTTTTGATACGTTCGCTTACATATATTTAGCAAAACACTGGATAAACACCATTGAATTCCTATTTTTCAGCAGCAAAGTGCTTGCTTCTGTTTTGTTAAGTTCTTTGTTTTATTTCCGGTTGGTCTGCCTCAAAAGTTTCTTCAGAAGGTTTATACACATTTACTTATTTTCTTTCCTCAGATGTTTTCAGGTGGGTAAAGGCAATAACAAGATCTGATGTTTTACTGTTCGATAGGATTTCTAGACTGGAAATATTGTGCTATTAACAATCTATTTAGCGCTGTTTTCCTTGATTTAGCTGCTACGACTTTATCCCAAAATTTGGTTTGCAGGAGATGTTTCTTTTGATATAGCTATGTAAACTGCGTCTTTTTTAATTGACAACATGTGGTTGGATATCTGATAACTTCATTGGTGTGAATGCAGAACCTCTAAACAGTCCAACTTTTGGGGGGACAAGGGAATGAAGAAATTGGTTTTTTGTGGATCTGCTCTGTCTGCCGAAGAAAAGGTTTGTAGGATAGTTATCTGGCCTATATGTGTGCACTACACAGTATGGGTCCATTGGATCAGACCACCGTATCCCCTTTTGTCACGGTATCAAAGTAGTTGACCATTAATAGTGTTGGCATACGTGCTTCATCTACCAATTCCAGAGTAACCTAATTTTTCGTTCTAAATTCGGATGTGCAGTATCTTTTGGTCAAGTTTGCGAGCATTTGTGGTGCGACTGTGACCAAGTTCTGGAAACCAAATGTTACGCATGTGGTTGCTGCAACAGATGCAAAGGGTGCATGCAGTAGGACATTTAAAGTTCTCAAGGCAATTTTGCATGGAAGATGGATCCTTAAGACTGACTGTGAGCCCTATAATCTTTTCCCGTGTTTTTCACTTTGAAGTGAAAATGTTAAATCTTTGTTGTTTTTTGTGGTACAATATTATGGTCAACCTTGTGTTGTTTTTCGTGTACAGAAAACAAACTGTTAATTCATGACCATTTGGTTTCTGCGGGATTGCAGGGATAAAAGCATGCATGGAAGCTATGCATCCTGTGGATGAAGAACCTTATGAAGTTAGTCTTGACAATCATGGCTGTTGTGATGGGCCAAAAACTGGCAGACTAAGAGCCTTGGGTAATGTAAGTTCACACAGTTACTTACCCAAAAAGAAAGTTCACAGAGTTTTGGGAAGATTACGAACATAATTTGTTGCGTATATCCAACAATCTGACATTTCTACATAATTGGTGGTTGTGGTTTTTTTTGCATGTGGCTTGTCATAGACTAATATGTAGATCACTCCCAGTTTGGAATATAGTTAACTGATTACATTACTTCATTTTGGACATTAGAACTTGAAGAATGGAATAGCCTCCGGTTTTGAGCCATATGATAAAATTGACGTGCCTGTGTGAACTTCTGTTGTGTAGCTTTTGTGCAGTCCACTACTTAGTGGATCTGCATCATCTTTGCTTGACCTTATAGATTTGAGTTTCTTCTTTGGCATTTATTTACATACATATTCAAGTTTATATGGCAATCTTAACATTTGAACTTATGCTGTAGGTACCAAAGCTCTTCAATGGCTTGGATTTTTATTTTAGCGGAGACTTTGAACCAGATTACAAAGAAGACCTCCTAGATTTGGTTATTACTGCAGGAGGTACAGTAAATGAAATCAAGAAACAGTTTTTAGCACCAAGTCATGAAGCCCAAGCAACTCCTTCAGTATCTCTAGTTGTTTATAACAATGAATGCAGACAGGATGATGAAGGTTCCGTTGTGTTCAAAAGACGTGAAGCGGCAGAAAATTTGGCCCATGAAATTGGGTCCAAGGTCATTGCCCACACATGGCTATTGGAATCAATGGCTGCACACGAGTTGCAGCCTCTTGCTTTCTGATAAAGGATTCGTGCAGCCTCTTGCTTTCTGATAAAGGATTCTGCTGTACATATTTTTTGGTTGTCATTAGTGTCTAATGACCAAGTTAAATATACTCCGTTCTTACGATGGATTGTAAAGTCTAGACTGTGGGATTACCAATCTCATAGATGAATATTTTGGTTCGTTTTGTTTAGGGCCGACGATTATTTGTGCTACTTTACATGGATTCAGAGTTACGTAAGATGGATTTTTGATCCATGTGCTACGATGATGGAACTATTCGCGTTGTATCAGGAAAGATGGAACAATGGACCTTAAATCTTTTAACATCATCATTTGACATTTTTATGCTTTTTCTTTCATACAATGGGCATTATTTCAATAATCTTTGTATTTGTTTCCAAGAAGCAAACGAAACATGCCGGAACCTCATTTTGAGTGGTTTGGCGAACCTACAATGGCTTCTTGCAACTCTTTTCCGCCTTCGTTTTCCAGCTCTGCGTTATACACAAAGAACTTGGAAATAACCAGAAAGACGAGAAGGTTGAGAAAGCTCAGCACAGCATAAAAAGCGTAGTAATAGTCCAGACGAGAGGCATTTAGGTTGTCCAGAATCCACCCCGGGTTGCCGTGTCTCTTTGTAACATGAGCCACCATTGATAAAAGGAAGCTACTGAGAAAATTCCCAACTCCCAAGCTGATGGCGAAATAGGCAGTGCCAAGGCTTTTCATTCCCTCCGGTGCCTGGTCGTAGAAGAATTCGAGCTTTGCGATGTCCAAAAAGTTGTCGGCCACCCCCATTAGTGCAAATTGAGGGAGGAGAATGAAGATGCTAAGAGGTACGATTTGGTGTTTTTCCGTAATGCCATGTGATTTTGCAACACTCAATCTCTTTCTCTCAGCTAAGCAAGAGACAACCGTGATGACGACGTGCAATACTAGGCCAATTCCCATTCGCTGCAGTAGCGAGATCCCTCTCGGGTTTTTTGTGTACTTTCGGATTGCGGGGACGAATAGTCGGTCGTAGAGGACAATGCTGACCAACATGAAGATGGTTATGAACGCTGTGAGACAGCCAGGGGGGATTTCGAAATGGGGACCCATGCTCCTCACCAGTGTGGTGCCTTGCTTGATGTAAAGTGTGTTTATCTGTGCTCCCAGGGCACTGGGTATGAATGTTGCAATTAGAATTGGAATCATTTTTATCATTTGCTTGGTTTCTTCAACTTGGGTTACTGGGCATAGGTTCCATGGTGTACTTGGTCCACTCTTTACAGCAGCTTTGTCAAGAAGTCTGCAGGAAGTGAGAGAGATAGGTGATCAAACAAGTAGGAAAATTCTGGGGGACCAATCCCACCGCCCACTTGCGGAGGTCCTAATAAAAGTCAGAGCATGGCTCTGTATGGACTGCCCCCAAACTCTGTACAAGTTGAGGGACATACCTTAATGAAGGGGTGGAGTCAATTCTGAACTTTCCAGGTTTGGAGTACTCATCCAAGCTCAGCTCATAAAGCTCTTTTGGGTCATTTGGGACAACCTTTTCCCACTTCCTCATTGTAGCCACCAAAACCCTAGCCATCTTAGTAAAAGGACTCCCTGAAGGAGGTTTGTGTCTATAGTAAGGTGTGCCCAAAAGAAAGATCAGTATCGATACGGCCAGCCCTACTGTTGGGAGGGTATAGCCCACAGTCCAGCCCACATTGTCCTGTATATATATGAGGAAAGTATTGGAGAAAAGGATGCCAAAGAAGATGCTAAACATCCACCAATTGAAGAAGGAGAGCTTGTGGATCCTCTCCCTGGGCTCGAATTGGTCGAATTGGTCCGCGCCCATGGTCGAGATGTTGGGCTTGGTTCCGCCAGTTCCGACAGCTATTATGTACAACGCACAGTAGAAGATGCCCACTTGAAACGGCGAGGCCCGTTTGTCGCAGTCGTAGTCTTGTACCTCATGGCTGCATGATGGAGGTCTTAGGGCTGGCAGCGAAACTGCAAGAGTCACTAAGCACATTCCCTGGTTTTGCCGTAGGAGAAGTATAGTTGGCGTTACACAAGCAGAAAAGAATAGCGAAAAAACGATGATATATGATTGAGTTGTGAGTCTATCACTCTAAACAAAGAATGTGTCACACAAATGGTGATTGAGTATACATACCACAAGGTAAATGCCTGAGGAGATGATGAAAGTCCAGTAACGGCCGAGATGAGCGTCGGCGATGTAGGCACCCAGAAGCGGCATCATCCAAACAGTCCCCACCCAGTTTGTGACATTGTTTGCTGATTTCACAGTGCCCTCGTGCAGTTTCCTTGTCAAGTACAGCACCAGATTTGATGCAATCCCATAATATGCCATCCTTTCAAACAATTCATATGCTGCCCCAATAAAAGGAAAAAAAAAAAGCAGCAGAAAAGATAAAATGGTGAATAGGGGGTGATATATATAGCAATCTGGTTGATAAAATCTGAGGAAAATAGAAAGCTGGAGCCGAGATTTGATTGGGTTGTCCCGTTCCGCTAAGGAAAATAAGTACTAATTTTCAAGTAAAAGTAATTTTTTTCTAATTGAAGGTGATGTATTGTGAGAGAATGACTTGTCTCGTAAAGCACGAAATAAGTACTTAAAAAAATAAGAACCTTAGTGGAACGGGACGTCAGGAATTAAGCATTTGAGATCAATCTTCTACAGAGGAGACAAGTTAGGAAAGAAACACTCCATGTGAAAAACCATTTGTTAGGCCATTAAGGACACCGGTACAGAACATATCACAATGAATCTCATAGACCGATGGAGGCACAACAGGCTGCTATGCTGCTCATATGAGCCCCATTGTGGGTCCAATAACGTGATCCGACCCGTTCATTTCATTTGGTATTGTCGAGTTTGTAGTGCTCGAAAACTTCGGTTTATCAGACATCAGTACCAAGTGAACAAAACGCATTTGTTTTTTTGGAAAAAAAATAAAATTCAACTGCTTCTATGATTTTGAAAATGAACTAAAAAACAAGCGTGTTTCATTCATGTCGGTACCGAAGCCCGATCAACATTTTTTTTACAAGCATAACCTATTTGACGAGATGATCAAAATGAACGATTTGAAACGTGTTTTTAGGGCCGGGCCGGGACCCATATGACCGGCACAACAGGGTCCAGTCCAAGGCCAGTGAATTCATCAAAAATGAATGGCAGTGAATTCTGTGGTTCATATTGATACATTCCATGGTTTTTTTCTTTGTTTCTAAACTTGCAGTTAGCACCGCAAGCTCGGCACAGAGGCACATGGATTTTCGGCACAGATGATTCTGCCTCCACAACTATTGATTCTTAACACCCATTACAGACCTCGGACACAGATAATGAGCAAATTTACGACCAACGGACTGCGAAAACTCGAACGGATTCGAAAACATCCCCAATCCTCAAATCCAGCAACTAAGAAATTTCAGAATTGGGAGCTAGAAAAGTTCCCAGAATACCAAATATGGACCAGCCATTTTAGATCAAGGGAATTTTTTTTTTTCAAACTCTGAGTCCAAAGAGAGAGAGAGAAGAGTAGTAGTAGTAGTAGTAGTATACCAACAATGAAGGAGCAAGCTTTCCATCTCCCAGTTTTTGATCTTAGGACAGGTCTGCCCTTTAGATCCAGTGTCCCATCCTCTGTGTAATCCACAGCACCTTTCTCCTCCTCTATTCTTGTCACCATTTTGGTTTGGACAGAGAAGCCACTGACCAAGAGTCCTTTGATCACTTTGAGCTACATGTATAGGCTTTTATAGACTTGCGTACCACCAAGTGATTGGGTTAATCGGTTAAAACTTAGGTTCTGTTTGTTTCGACGTAAGACATTTTTT
>JAOTQK010000005.1:3876066-3886985 GCA_025642025.1 Rhododendron ferrugineum
TGAGCATTGTTCAAGGAGTGGCTCATGCTCTTGCTTACTTGCACCATGATTGCTCTCCTCCTATAGTCCACCGCGACGTATCGATGGATAACATTCTGCTCGAGTCAGAGCTCGAGCCACGACTATCAGATTTTGGAACCGCGAGATTGTTGAGCCCTGATTCGTCTAACTGGACCTCGGTTGCTGGTTCTTATGGGTACATGGCTCCAGGTAAGCTTAAGTCGAGTTTTTGCATCTTTTCCTTAGTCTCTTCCAATTTAGTATCTAGGCAGCACAAACTTGTTAGTTTTTGCACTGATTTGGACCGAAAGAATGCAGCTAATTATGCACATCTCTTGTCACAAGACTGTGCGGGAAAAGAAAAAAAAAAGATGGGGGTAGATTTGATGTGTATGACTAGCTTTTGCCATATCTTCTTTTTTACCTCCATAATTATAAATCTGTCTACAAATTCAAGATCCAAACGCAACATACCCTTCTATGAGCAAGAATTTTTTTATTCTCGTTTAGGTTTCCTTTGCTCCATCAAATTGCACAGAGCAATGTCTGAGTTGAGTTTTGTTCACCCTCCACTTAAGAGGGTGAACCTCATTTCTATTGGTTGAAATGATGTGGATCTCACCACAAAGTGATGTCATTCTTACCAAAAAGTGTATTGCATGGTAAGCATGACATCACTTTGTAGTGGGATCCACCTCATTTCAACCAATAGGAAGGAGAGTAATGTTCACCCTCTTTTAAGGAGGGTGAAAAAAATTGCACTCAGCGATGTCTATACTTGTATCGAGCAGAAAAACTTATTATCATGTTGATTTCACTTGGCGGTTGTGCAGAGCTGGCACTTTCTATGCGAGTCACAGAGAAATGCGACGTTTACAGCTTCGGAGTGGTTGCTCTGGAAGTACTGATGGGAAGACATCCAGCGGAACTATTGACTACTCTATCATCATCATTGTCATCTAATTACGAGGACTTACTATTGAAGGACGTGCTGGATCAACGCCTCCCCCCTCCGTCAGGGGAAATGGCAGAGGGAGTGGTGTTTGTAGTTTCGGTGGCCTTAGCATGCACACAAGCAGCGCCAGAGACACGGCCCACTATGCGATTCGTCGCACAAGAACTTTCAGCACGAACTCAGGCATGCTTGTCTGAAGTCTGAACAATTGGACACTATATAAATGAGCAAGATAGCAAGCCCTCAGAAGTAGCAGTGACAACTTCAAAAGGAATTGTACTTGATGTCAGTTGGAAAATGAGGGCGTTAAGAAACATTCTTGGTCTTGTCAAATATATGCTAGGTAAATCTTCCTTTTAGATCACTACCAATCTTCCTTTTAGATTGGCCTCAAGTTGTTATGAAACATCTTTAGCATATGTTTTGGGAAGAAACGTCCAGTATTTGTAAAGTTCATTATCACGACCCTGAACCACGTTGGTATAAATAGGAAGAGCGGTGAACTAAATTGTCATCAGCCCGTTTTGGGGGAGTTCTTGTGATGATTATTTGCATGGTGTGCGCACGCAAAAATGAACATACATGAGTAGAATGCCGAATGGAAGAGAGATTATATAGGGTTCTTCAATAGAATTGGTCATGAAATGCGCTGCGATAAAGTCGGTTAGTTTTTTTTTTTTTTTTTTGAATAATAGAATGCTTAGTTCATGAGTATACCCACAAGGGCCCCAACTGCTGCTGTTTCCAGTAGTCCACCGAATTCGCAGATGAGAATATGTACCGATAACTGAGTGAGACATTGCGTTTTCAATTTGAGAATAAAAGTTGCCATACAACATTCCAAAGCAATGGATTTTTATTTCCTAAAGGCACTTAGTATACTCTGGTTCAATACAGGAGGGAGCAAAAATTAGGAATAATGCACATAGTTGAGAACTTAGAGACTCCATTGCCGTCACGGGTTGGAGAGAGAGAGAGAGAGAATATCTTGGACATTGAAGTTCCAAAGCTCCTCATAGCATTCAACTGAAAATCTATATATCCTACTAAAAAGACCAAGAGATTGAATGCATACCGGTTACTCTCACCTCAGTCCTATGATCATTTCTTTTAATCCGCTTTCCCTCGCTTTGCGGGTCGGGAACTTGACCCCACAACATCTTTTCCAAGATCCTCATAAGCCTCGTTTTCTGGCGCCTTTTGCTTCTCTCCGAACTTCCTGGAAATTCGCACTGAAGCTGTCATGTCAATAACTCCATCATTTTCTCTTTCTTCATTTTCAACCCGTGAACTTTCCAACTCATTTTCGTCAAGGGAACATGGGATTGCATGCCTTCTCTGAGGAGAGAGGTTTTCAAGGGAGGACGTTGAGGCACCTTTGCATTGATTCTCAAACATCATCTGGAGATATTTCCCTTGCTCTTCTATTCGTAGCTGTAGATTTCTTTGAATCTGCCAAAAAAAAGTTACTTATGTATCAGTCGTTGAATACTAGTAGGTGGAAGTGCCCCGAAAAATAAAAATAAAAAAATAACCTAGTAGGTGGCTACGAAACAATATCATGGTTGCAAGAGCACTCAGCCGCGAATCATTTTCTCGTCAAGTTTCTAGAGACATCTATTGAACATGTGAAAATGCCACAAGATTTACAGTTCAGATTTCAGAAACTTTGCTCTCAGAGGCATATTAAGGGGATTTTCGATTGTTGCACTTTAGGGGAGATAATGAGATGTATGTACAATCTCGATAGAATCTCTAGCCTTTGAACTGAACCAATTAAAACATCTCAGGCCTTCTAGGGATTGCTAAAGTAGGTCCGGTAAACAAACCAACCATGATTAGCAAGCGTTCTCATGTAACTTGTTTCCCCTTTTGCATCATTTAAATGTGTGCTTCCCTTCTACTGGAACTATAAACTAGTTCAGCTCTTACTAATATAATGCTTCTAAAACTGGACTAGACTCTCCAGCAAGCCATCATAAGTATGTAGATGAAAATAAGAACAATCCGTAAATGAGTCAATGACCGATAGACACTCGACAATAATGAAGAAAGAAAACCCAAACAAAGTCTCCACACTTTTTAAGCCACATATACCATCTGAAAACTACAAAAGTTCATACATAAGAAAACGATACTAGAAGACAATAGATTACGTCCAACAACTCACTTCAGATTACAACCCCAAAAAAAAGTGGTGCTCAACCAGGAGGTGTCTGCGTCTGGGGATGGCTAACCGAAGGGGCACCAGAGTGAAATAAAAAAAGGAATTGATGAACTCAGAACTGGTTTAAGACAAGAAAGAGGAATGGGAGAAGTCAAATAATATGCCACCCTGGAACAGAAAAACTATTCAAGGTAACCTGTTACTTGATTTCTACAATTTCATGTTGAGCCTTAACTATTAAGCTGGCAGAACAAAAATTAACAGCTGATTTTCAAGGCATGCATAAACTGCTACCAAACTGGTCAGCAGAATTCCAATAGGTGAAGATCAAGTGAAACTGAACTCAATTTGTGTAAAGACAAGTCCATACCTCTAACTGTTCATGCAGGTGTTTCTGGAGCTCCATCTGTAACCGTAGTGCTTCAGTGATCTCACTACCTCTGTTCACATAGATGTCAGAGGTCTGAATAAATTCACACGAGTAACTTATATTGAAACAGCCTGATACAAAATATCATCTAGACTTCTAGTAGGCTAAAATGCACCAAGAAGTTAAAATATTCAGACGAATGAAACAGTAAATGACTGACAATGGTGAAATAAATTTTAGGAGCTACAAAGCACCACCAATATCGACAAAGAAAGTAGTGTCTAACTGCTTAAGCCACTTTAGATGGCAATAGGGCTTACTATAGTCCAGCAAACCTAGAATAAAACTTTCTTGCAAGAACTCATTCTGTTTTTTCAATCATCACCTCTAACCCCCACCATTATCATGTCCCATAGCAAACATTTTCCTTCTATGTTGATGTTGTCACTTACTACGAATTAAAAAGCAGGCGTATTCACTTACTGAAGCAACAATGGGTGAAGGACTGTCTCTGAAAACATACATTAATCACAACTACCAAATCCAAAAATTCTAAAGAGAAGTATGATATTCAATCAAATCTCTTCAAGCAAAGAAGAAAAGGCTGAGTTGCATGGAAGATAGATGTTTAGTAACTTCCAAGTCAATCTACTTACGTTTTCAAGTCCGGAGATGACACTTCCTGAATTGGAGCCAACTTTTTCTCTGAAGATCCTGCAAATCAACGAAATGACCAGCTTCATGAGGAATTGTGACATGGATGTTTTTCACTTATTATCCCCCATAGAAGGCAAACAAGTGAAATATAAACACCAAAGAGGAAATTAAACTAAGCACAGCATGGACGGCTCTAGGATTTGAGTTCAGCGGTGACAAAACGTATAGAAATTTTTTGTGATATGAGACTCTAAAAACTGAAGTTTTTTAGCATAGTTAGAAATTTATTCGGCCTGGTTTGTGTTATTTTGTTGAGCCATACTATCTAATTATTATAAGTGAATTTTATCCATTCTGACTTTGTAGTTTGTACTACTATCCATGCACACAATACTAAAGAAAAATCAAATTACATATCAAAAAATATAAAAAATTCAGCACATTTTCTGAACCCGGGGGGTTTGCTTGAACCCCCTTGTTTAATGGTGGAGCCGCCCATGAAGCACAGAAATTGGAATTGAAAAAACAAAAAGAAATATGAAATGAGTTGACTGTACTCCTGAAGACAATTACAATTCCATAATAGAATACTAAGAGTTGAGCATCACAGGATGTACAGAACCATAATAAGCATCAATGCGAATGACACTAACATTGATAGTGATCATAGATATCATATAAAAATAGTACATTGAAGATCTACAGTTTACAGAAAAAGGAAAGCGAACTCAGATAACAGGAGAAGGAGAATCACAGTGGATTGAGAATCGATGCCACTAACACTGGATGTTTCAGAAAAACAGAAGTTGAGCCAAAAAACACGAACTTCTTGAAAGGACACTTACAATTGCAACACCAAATAATTTTTTTCCCCCGAAAGAAACACTGAATAATACAAAGGCAAGGAATTGAACACTGAAAAGATCAAACAGCTGAGACTTGTAACAAGCAACAATTAAATTGGTCTAACACAAAAATCCAAAAGAAGCAAGAAGAAACAACACAAAGAAACTAACAGACCTTCACCACTAATTTATTATCTAAGATTCTAAGTGAAGGCATTAAAGTTTTGTCTTTATTTTAAGAGCTCGCTTGTAAAAGTACAGAGTGGAATTGATGTTTCACTCATCTCATGTTGTTCCAACTTCCAATGCTTCAACAGCAAAGCATACAACATAATAACCATAGTTGTGCTGAAATAATGGAATTCCTCCACAAATGCAAAGAAGCTTATGCAGTACAAGTTCATAAACAGAAAAGAATATCAGGAAGCTATTCTTATTCACCTTCTGATGACTCTGGTCTGTATCTAGCTGTTCTATACTTCTGCAATTAAGCAAGAAAATTCACCAGATGAATGATGCAAATATCAGTACAACGTAACTACAAAATGGAAAAAATAGATGAAACACACCTGCAGGTGGCTCTTCACATGATAAATTGTCAAACCTTCAACTTTCATGTCCTTCAGTACACCCTTAGGAGTAGCTTCTGTAGTTCACAGTGAACAAGTTAATGGAAATGGGTCGCCCCGCTTTTAGAGGCAAATGAGATTAAGAAGTAGTCTAAGGCAAAAAGCTGTACACACTTTCACTGCCACCAAGCTTAGTGACTGCTTCAACAAAGGCCTCATGGAGTTCAGGCGTCCAACGCATGCGTTGTTTAGTTGATGCACCACTTGGTGAGGATGTGGAGTTCATAGCACAAGAAGACTGCCGAGAAGAAGTGGGAATCTGGAGTAGTTGGGGACGGGGTGCCAAAAAATTTGTAGATGATTCCATCACCTGATAAGCCATCTACAATCAAAGAAAAACACAAAGCAATACAAATCATACAAGCTCTCACACGTTTCCTGTTTAATTTGGAAACAAAGAGTGAAAAGAGTAGGAAATTGAGATGTTTTCCCTCAGGGTTATGATTTTCGCACACCCCACTTTTCCAACTACATTACTTTTGTCTTCATATATCTGAGTTTACATCATTACCCCTTCATAGGTGAAAACTGAACAAATAAAAGGGCAATATTGCAAATTCAGATGAATGAAGACAAAAAAAGGGAGTGCATGTATCAAAAATGGAAGTGTACCCATATCTCAAGAGTAGTGTTTAGTGAGGAAATTGCAACCTTTGGTTGTGGATCTTCAACATTGCTGTCAACAAAAAGGTCATTCCAATTAGAAGTCAAGGAATCATCATCATGGATTAGCTGCTCCACCCAATCTTGCCAGTCGTTTCTCTTACTATGGTCTTCACTTGGGATTGGACAACCACCATTATTGTTTCTTCCAACTTGATTGATCTTGATAGGGGTATTTACGGGATAGTCGAAAAAGTCTGGTAACGGATCAGTGAACCAGGAACCACTGTTGTTCAATGGTGTAGATTGGAGCATTCTAGAATGACAAGTGGTTAGCGGCAATGATGCCCCAGCATTTGATAACTGAAAAAGATAGGGAGACTTTCTTGAATGGTTTTCAGGAGGTCCAACAGAAGAAAAATGAAAATCATTGGAAAATCCGGACGTCGATGAGAACATATGACCAACAACCCCATTGTTAGAGGGTAAAGAAGAGTAAAAAGCCATAGGATTTGCATTAAGTTCCCTTATGTAAAGTAGCTGAGAATCGGGCAAGCTAGGATATTTCTCTTCAAAGGTGGAAAGATGAACTGGTAAAGATGATGAAAGAGCTCCGGAAGCACCAGGGGTGCTGAGTTGGCTTGCACTTGATCTCTGAATATACAAAGCGCGGTGTGCTTCCATTCTTTTTAAACCTCTTGAACAAGCTGTTAAAGATATACAGCCAAAATAGGTTAGGCTAGCATGTACAACAAAACTCGCAAACCTACACTATAATAGGAGTAGAGAGAGAAGAAAGGGCCCCATTACCAAAATTTGACAGTTAAACACACTAATATTTCAGTCTTCGAACTAAAAGATAAAAACTAGCTGGAAAGTTGAAATGAATTATCATCATAAACACACTTGCATACTTAACCCAAAAACGAAAACAGTAAGAGGAAATAGCTGGAAGCTTGGCCGGCTGTGGTAAAGTAAAATAGCCGCACCGATATGTCACCATCTAAAATCATCATCCAATGTCACCATTATTTCTTGCTCCTCCATACAAGCCTTCCCAATTACTAGGAGTCGGCTACATGGATCAATTTCCTTCATTCTATCCAAAGCCATATCCATGGTAAGAGGGTCCAGATACAATTTCCACCCCCATAAACAAAAAAAACCTATGATGAAAATTTTCTAGTTTCTGGGCTTACATGAAAGCCTTCATGGCATTATCCAGCCTTAGAATACCCACAACACCAAGCCTACGGAAGTATCACCGGGTCTGTATAGGGGATGGTCTACACCTAATGTTTCTAATGCAAGACTAATTACAGTATTCCAATAATTCTATCAAGCCGTTCTGCTTAGAATATAACAACCGGGACAAGAAAGGCAATGCCATTTTGGCAACTCCAGTGGAGATGTACTTAGCAATTACATAGTCAAACAAGACCTAACTAGATCCACATGGCCAAAAATAAACAATTCTATAGAAACAAAATCACCAACCAAAGCACGAGAGGAAAGGCAAGCTTTATCCAACTTTGTTAAAAAAATCATAGCACATAGAAACCCAATCACAATATACTATGTAGCCTTATGATTTTTGTTATTTTCACTTCTTATAGTAGGCAACTAATCCTTCAAGGTTTACCGTCAGGAATTCACATAGAAGCCAAAATGGCTGTCGTCAACATGTTCAAGTACAAATTGAACACACACACACAAACAAAGGGGGACAGGGAGACAATCATCTCAGAGCTTCCAAAACGTCGATAAACTCTGCAGCATATATACAAACTGATATGAAAGTCCAAACCCCAGAAGTATCAAGTCTTTGATCCAACTCGTAGCAGTCCAACTAACAAGACTTAATTGAATCGTTATAGGAACTTTTCGAATCAGCCATAGGGATCTTTTTGCCTACAGTGATCCATCCAATACCACAAGTCAACCAAATGACCAGCAATGACATAGCGAATACAAAGCACCAAAAAATGAGCTTCTGCTATCCCCATTCCAGCGTTACAAACACCGAAAAATACGTTGTGCCAACATCAATTTCATGTACATATATACGTGGTTTTGTGTGACTATTCATATACGTATATACTTAGGTTGGCTTGGTGGTCAACGCTGGAGCCTTGGGGGTTTGCTTCCTCCTAAGTTATCAGGTTAACTCGTAGGTGTTATCAACTCCTTTGGAGCCAATCCATGCCCAGACTTTCATTGGGACCTAGCGGTGGATTAATCGAGTTGCGTGTAAGTTGGCCGGACCTATAAAAAAAATACACGTACATATATATATATATATATATATAGAGAGAGAGAGAGAGAGAGAGAGAGAGAGAGAGAAGCCAACCCGCCGATAAAGATTATGAGTAACCAAAAACCAAAGCAAACACGACATGGGTTATTCAGATTAACAATAACAAACGACGTACATCCAAAGCTACAACAATCTAGAAAACATTAAAGTTTAAGCACAATCACCACATGGGTATTTGAAATCCTCACCTGAGATCGGAGAAAGCTCAAAAGTTGAGACCACGACTCGACGATTGCGGGACGGGGCAGATGTCTTCTACCAAGCAATAAAAAGGATAAAAGAAACAGAACAAGCGTGTATATAGATGAGCGTTAACACCCACATAGACACATATCTATGTGTGTTTGCGTATATCTTCTGATTGCATACGGAAGGGTGGGTTTTCCTTCGGGGCTCCGGCACAGGCATCTCCGTAGGCAATTATCGGTGAGGAGGTTGGCACGGGAATAAAAAGGCGGCCTTTTGCTCTGAGTTTTATATATGATGAAGGGGCAGGTTGGCGATCACGCGCCATTCATGGAGCGTGGGGAACACTTGGGAATTTCAGGAGATACTGCTTTGATAAGGACTCGGCCCTCATTAAGCTCATAATGATCTCGTTTGCTAGCACCGTTCTTTTCAACTTAACTTAAATTGAAAATTTTGTTATTATTTAAATTTTTTTCGTACTCCTATTTGTTAGTTTTGCGTCAAATTTTTTTTTGTTATTTATTCGTCTCGATGAGAGGAATCGGAAAAGTAAATTTCTTTTACTTTTACCCAAGTATTTTGAGAAATAACCATTTTTCAGTGCAAAAATGTCGGTTTTTTTGCTAAAAATTGATTATTTCTCAAAATACTTGGATAAAAGTAAAAAAAAATAGTGCCTTAATGGACGTATCTAAGCTCAAACTTGAGTAACGAAAAAAAAAAAAAAAGAGCTCAAACTTGAGTAAAAACGTCATTAATGATATAGTTGTAAATTTGGGAGGAAAAAAATATCCTTCTAGTATTTGATTACAAATTCGAGTCTTGCTTGGCTCCGTTTGTTTCAACGTAAAATATTTTACCACAACAAATATTTTCATGAAAAATCTTTTACATGTAAAATAATTTTTGAACTTCTATTTGTTGGTGTTTGGTACGTTCTTAAAAACAATGCTTTGAACTTTTGTAAACAAACATTCCCATACGGCCAAGGTGATCGGTTTTGGAAGAATAAAATGTGAAATGTTAGAAATTGGGTTTTGTTGGATGTGGAGATCAAGTCTCCGTAACAAATTTGGATACGAATCCTTTATACCGACAGATACATGTAAACATAGGAGAGAGAGAGAGAGAGAGAGAGAGAGCTAATAGGTGTATCTAGAGAGAGAATGAAACTGAAAGTTCCAATTCTTGGCAAGTGACTGTTGATTTAGTGGAAGAGAGGGTCGTGATTAGCAATGGTAAAATTAACTTACGGAGATTTCAGTGGTAAGTTATTTTCCGCTGATTTGGTGTAAAATATTTTACTTGTAAAAAGTTTTCCCCAACTTTTGTGCTACCAAACACCAAAAATTAGGAAAATATTTTTGCGGAAAACATTTTCACCCCAAACAAACAGAGCCTAAGTAAAAACTCAATTTGGTTTAGGTTTCAGTCTATGGGTGGAGTGTATTTTAAAGAGTAGGTATGCAACTTTTGGGTTTGAGTTAAAAAAAAAATTACGGATTGGAGATGCTCATCTTGAATCCATCTCCAAAATTACAAAATGGAGAATAGATGTGTCGTATTGAGGAGAAATTTTATAATTCACTCATTTTCTTCAATTTTTTGTACTTTATGATAATCTCGGAGGAATCCATCATTTTTTTTTAGAGATTTGATCTCCAAAATGGAGGTGGGGTCTCCATTTTTAGAGACCCAAAAGTAAATTTAGAGACCAAATCTCTAAAAATGACAATGAACTTCTCATAAAGTACAAAAAATTGAAGAAAATAAATTACAAAATCATCCTTCAATATGTCGATTATTCTCCATTTAGAGTTTTGAAGACCGCCCTTAAGTGGTCCCTCCTCGCTTTGAGCTCCGCTTTATCTCCCGCCCGAAGGAGATGGATTGGGGGATGCTCTAGGAAGTAAACTGTTTATGGGCCAATTTGGCTTTAAAAGTGAAACAGTGACTTTTGTCTTTATTCAAAAAAAAATTGTATTTGATAATTTTGCGTCAAATTTTTGTAATTTACTGATTCGTCTCAGCAAGAAAAATTAGAAAAGTAAATTTTTTTTATCAACTCATAATTTTTTTCAAAAAGACAAGAATAAGTAAAAAAATAAATTTGACTTATTGACTTATTTTTGTCTTTATTCAAAAAATTATGAATTTCGATCAAAAATTTATACTTTTCCGATTCCT
>JAOTQK010000005.1:3899800-3914630 GCA_025642025.1 Rhododendron ferrugineum
GTTTTTTGCAAGTTGGATCAAGTTTGCTGAGATGATAAATTCATCTTTTTATTGAAACTGGTTAAAACATACTTCCTTCGTCTCAATTTACTTGTCCCATTTATATTCTAACCGGATAAAAAAACTAATTATATCTTTAAATTAGTAATAAATTTGATATCTAATGTGAATCTTGTTTGATATATTTCGATTTGTTCTATAATACAAATTATGTTTTTAAAATCATCTAAAATATTATAAATTACAAGATATAATCAATTGACATAAACTTCTAAAAATAACAATTAAATTAGGACAGAGGGTGTACTATGTAAAATCATGAATGTACATTTAAAAGCCACAAACGTAATCTTTATTCTCTGCAAGAGACATAGTAAAATTCTTCCCCTCATAAAATTATGTCTCAGTCTATTTGACACAAATATTACTCCGGAACTATCTACTCCGAAACTCGAGAATTTCCAAGAAATCACTTCTTCGCAACTTGATTTCAAGAATTGAAAGTATGATCGATTATGCGAGGAGCAAACTTAACAGTTAACCGGTCTAAACTTGGGGCTGAGGCGCTGAGCTACTTGGCAAGTTGGCATCCCACTTGCTTGTGAACCTGAACTCAATGCTCGGAACTTTGTGCTGGAAACTAACCGGAGAAAATGCCCTGCACCGCCTCCCTTCTCACCTCTCCCCCACCCTTCCCCACCGCCACCACCAAAACCCAGTTCAAATCACGCCACTTTATCCCCAGAATGTCCCTAAACCAACAACAACCAAACCCAACCCCAAACCCTAACCTCCTAACATCCCTCACCAAACTCCTGTGGGGCCCCTCCCTCCCACCCCAGCTCCTCATCTCCACCGTCCGCTCCACCTGGTCCGCCGCCTGGCACCTCATGATGTCCCAGCTCGCCCCCTCCGACCCCACCGGCCGTTACACCCGACCCACCTCCCAATTCCGCTCCAATTCCCAATTTACCCTCCAAAACAAACCAGGCGCCCTCCACCTCTACGTGGGCCTGCCCTGCCCCTGGGCCCACCGGACCCTCGTCGTCCGGGCCCTCAAGGGCCTGGAAACCGCCGTGCCAGTCTCGGTTGCATCGCCGGGGGTGGACGGGTCGTGGGAGTTCCGGGACAGGGCTACCCCGGACGGGGATAGAGTTGTCCCGGGTTTGGACAGTGCAAATGGGTGTAAAACCGTGAGAGAGGTTTATAAGCTTCGGAGAGGTGGGTATAATGGCCGGTCCACGGTACCGATGCTTTGGGATGTGGAGAGGAAGGAGGTTGTGTGTAATGAGAGTTATGACATAATTGAATTGTTCAATTCGGGGTTGAATGGGTTGGCAAGCAATCCTGATTTGGATCTTTCGCCGCCACCGTTGAAGAGAAAGATTGAGGAGTGGAATCAGATTATATACCCGAATGTTAACAATGGTGTCTATAGGTATTATGCCAATCATATCGAAATTCCTGGTTCAAATTATATTGCATTGGGATTTTATTAGTGAAGTTGTATGTACTCTTGTATAGAAATACGGTTGTATTACTTGCCTAGGATCTTGAATACCCACAATCCCATTCATGATCAAAATTGGGTTGAAATTATATTGCATTATGATTGAAATGGTGAAACTGTGCGTGTTAATTGCATTGAATTATGGTCGCATATAGCTGAATATTCAAAATGCCATTGGAGTGGCCCGAGTGGGGAAATTCAGGTTCACGTTGTGATTGTCTTGGTGAAATTGTATGTCGAAATCGTAAAAGAATTTATGTTTTTATGGTGGTGTATTCGTGCAGGTGTGGGTTTGCTCAGAGTCAAGAAGCATATGATTCCGCGGTAAATGAGTTGTTTAGTACATTGGACATGGTGGATGATCAATTGGGCAATTCTAGGTACTTGTGTGGAGCTGTGTTGACACTAGCAGATGTATGCCTGTTTACAACTTTGATTAGGTTTGATCTTGTCTATAATGTTCTGTTCAAATGCACAAAGCGAAAGCTGATCGAATATCCGAACCTTCATGCCTACATGCGCGATATATACCAGGTAATAACTCCTTCTGTGACTAGTATATGCTTGTAGAATGGGGTGGGTTTAGCTAGTATTGTACATTTTTTGTTCTCAAAGGGTGTGCAACTGTGTGGCCTATTTTTTAAGCTAACGTTTCTATCCGCTCCAGTATTCATTAGACTTGTCCCATATGAAATAGCGAATCTAACTTGCGTTGGAAAAAGGCTTTTTCGTTTTCCCTTTTCTTCATAAATAGAGAGGGGGGCCCTATTTAGAATCTCAATTTGTCATGGTTGACTATCTGGGGGGCTAGATGAACTTTGAGCGTGATCCTTGAAAGAACTTGCTACTGCGTAGATGACTGTGTTCTTTCTGAATTGGTGAATTTCAATTCTTCCTCCTATGCCTGATTGGTCTGGGACTCTGGTGTCTCTATTTTGTATGGCATAAAGATTGGGTTTGGAGAACCCTCGCTATGAAGTATGAACTGATCTTGTTCCAAATTCAGCGGAAGAATTTGTCACTCATATTGACAGATTGAAAGAAACCTTCTCAGTTGCCTCATTTATACTATAACGACGTTTAGGATAAAACCTTCTTAAGTGCTCCGTCCACCCATCGGCTGCCTCATTTTGCTTGAAGCCCTGAACTGATACTCTGGTTGGCTTTACTGTCTTTTTTTTACTTTATCTTGTTTCATCTTGATTGAACTAAAAAGAAAAACCAACTGCTGCTGTTATTGATTGGATGTGGCAGTGGATCCATTGAGTCACTTTTTTACATGATCCGTTGCTCTTATTTACCCAAATTCTGTGCTGCATGGCTAATTTTGCATTTTCATTTCCTATACAGATTCCAAAGGTCGCGGCAACTTGCAATTTTGGAGCAATTATGGATGGTTACTATAAGATTCTTTTCCCGCTGAATCCAAGTAGCATTCTACCTGTCATGCCTTCTGGTTGCGAGCATGAGTTCCTCTCTCAACCTCAAAATAGGACATCTCTGTCATTGGTAGATAAAAATGTTCAGGTTCCTGTTTTATAAAGCTTTCTTTCGGAACATTGATTGGATATAGAGCCCAGACCTTGGTATATGTCGTTAAATTGTCACAAATTATGTTGTAAACAGTTCTCCACCACTTCTGCGAAAGGATTTCAGCTTATCGACAGATTTAGAAACTGAAAATACGTAACCTACAGCCAATGAAATATACGACGATGATTGTTTCTCTGTGAAAATTTCTGGCTTTGAAAATGCAACCAAACCCCATACACAACCTACAGCCAATGAAATATACGACGATGATTGTTTTTCTTGTGAAATTTCTGGCTTTGAAAATGCATCCAAGCCCCTTTGACTGCTAACAAACAGGCCTTTAGGTCCCAAAGAATTTTTCTTTTTCTTTTTTTCGGCGTCTGATACGAAAAATAAAGGAAAGATGCTTAGGAGTAAACTGACAAGGACTACGTTTCTCCGCAATCTAAAAGATCAGAGCGCGCTGCACATTCGGAGAAGATCATGGGCCCACAAGGCAAGTCGTTTGAGAAACTTCTTGAAGATCGCCTTACTGCAAAGAACAATTCTCTTACAGAAAAAATATGAAAATTCCGGCAACTTCTCAAGGGGCATGCAATTTCAACAATTGTGAAGACGGACTACCTCAGTACAGCGAATTGCAAAAAACTAGCAAGAATTCCAAGCAAAACACACAAGCCAAGAACAAATTATTTCAATTAATGAAGCATTGTCATTGATAACGAACCGAAAAGGCAGAATAAGGTGGTGACATTCCAAAGTTTCCAGCTTTGGTTAAAAGCAGGCGGACTGAAGCCCAGAAATGAACACAAGGAACCCATAGTTTCGGCAGAGTTACCCTATGGTACAACACATAACACACAACGGTCATGGAGGCAGAAAAGCTTATGAGAAGTGCAGAATTGATACAATGCTGAATGCCTGCTTATACAATTTGACCCCAAGAGATTTGGGTCATTTGGGCCTCATGCAGCCACGTAGAACCGTACACATCCTAAAAATGACTTCTCAAAGCTTTGAAAATAACCTTGAAACCCAGTCAACTGATAGGTTACAGCCTTGGGAGGGGAGTCGAGTTATTGCACCAAACCAATTCTTGTGAAAGCCTCCATGAACCTCACATGTTCATCTTCGATTCCCTGCGGATCTAGATCCTGTGCCAGAGAACAAATCATAATTAGCAGCAGCTGAATCAGAGAGAATTTTGTGATGGGAGCGTATTAATTAGGCAAAACTGAATCATCTATACCCTTAAGAAGCTATATTTAGTCAAAACTGAATCACGTATTCCCTTGGGAGCTTGTTGGAAAGGACGGCTAAAATATTACTAAGATTTACTGATGACAATGACAAGACAAGCATGAAATGGGAAGTGGTATAGAAAAGAAAACCGACAGACTGAGTGCAAACATGTTTATACTGATAACCTAAAAAGATCTCTCAGACAAGCTACAATGAGCGGATCAAAAAAAAAAAAAAAGACAAGCTACAATGAGGACATTGTATCATTTGAATGACAAAATAGATCCACCTTTTCTATGACACATTCAAACTAATAAACCCAAATTGCTGTAACCAATAAAAACTAAGCAAAAATTCACAACATGTAAGCACTTACTACTCGCACGTTTGATGTTTCGGCAATACTTGCTGCCACAACGGCACTTAAAAGCCTTGACCGGATGATCGTGATCATCGAAATCAATACCATAATCCTGCAGACACATGATTTACTATCTCAGTGGAGGAAATAAATACAAATCCTCACATGTTTTATTCGCCTAAAATAAGTTGAAAATGGTCAGCGTAAATAATTACTTTTTTGAGTTGACAAGCAATTTTAGACACTTTGTTGTAAGCAAACAAAATTAATGTAAAACATGCACAAAATAGATTTTGGGGACGCACGCACAAAATCGATTGAATGTCCAAGGGAAACATGCACGCACAGCAGAGGATGTTGTATGTATAAACTTTATCATAGCAGACAGTCTAGTTAAGCAAGATTTAGAGTCACAGAGCGCCTAATCTTTGTGGGACTGCGACCATTAGTCGTAACTCACACTCTTTAATTTGGTCATGCTCATCTCATAGACTGCATGAAACCCACTTACCCATGTAAGTTCCTCCATAGCATCCACTTTTCTGGTTGTGAAGAAGGCGAGCTGCATGGAGGTAAAACATAAACTATATTAGATTTCCCAACATAAATGACTGGGCCAGCCACAAGTTATTTCCAAAGACAAAAGGAAGCAGTGAAGTGTCTGGGGTTACATACATGATAATAGTGATGGTCAGGGGTCTCCACCTCCACGGGTATCTCAACCAAGGTTGAATCAAAACATCTGGCAGAATAAGCAAATAAACTATTTAATAACTACAACCAAATGAGGGTTTAATTTGATAAAGATAAAGAAGAGTAGAATATAAGAAGAAAAAAAGTTAAGTGTTCTAGTCTAAATGCAAGCGCAAATTGTGATAGACCTCTAGGCATCTTTAATATACATGTAACATATACATTACAGCTAAAGGATAAAGTCTCAGTAAAACAAAATAGGCACTGACAGAGAAGTAACCAATGCGGGTCTTTCAGACAAAGAAAAGATAAATGCACAAAAGATTTTGCCCTCTAAAGAACTTACCTGTGATTGATAAACCTTGCAACATTCCCATAATTTGTTGCATCCAAACAGAGAGCTTCTTCATCCTTTAAAACTACTTCTGAACCCCAATCAGCATCAAGCAGCACAGGGTATGCATGCTCCTCATTTTTGCTTTGTGAGACTCTCTCATAGAGTTCAGCATTGGTTAAAATTTCCCCAACGTATTCACAGACAAATGCACCTTTTGGGAGCTCCTCTAGGGTACGGAGACCCCATCCTTTTCCTCCAGGAGTCATAAACACCTGAACATGGGAATAGGAGGACAGTGTACAAATCATAGCACATGAAATGTAAACAGACATGAGATATTACTCAAGCAAGGTTTGCAGAATATGAAAAGATCCCAAGCCTCTCTTATGAAGAGGACCCTTACTGGGATGATACTTGGTGCAAAACTATTTCATAGAGTTTGAAGTTAAATAGTAGTAATATGAAAAACAATGTACCTCCATTAGCAACTGGCGAAAAAACTCAAGATACTAGGAGCAAATTCTCACCTGCAACTTGCGGTTTATGCCGCGTTGTACCACCCGATTACCACACAGTTTACTGCAGCCACATTTCCACCAGCATTCTTTTATGAACTTCCTAACTAAGTGACCCTTGCAAGGTTCTGGAAGATCATCATTTTTGGATCTTTCCAGTGGGCATTCCTTACAATAAAACATGCAGTGCTTTTGAGGATCGCGATTCATCGAAATACACTCTTCCAAAAAGTCCTCTTTGACCAAGCCCTCTAAGGTGTACACAAAATCACCACCAGTTTCATTTGCACAAGCGCAGGGTGTTGGTGATGATAAACAATTCCCAAAACAATTTGAACAACAATTTTCTCCAATCCGAGCGAGAGAGAAATTTACATATCCGTTCTGAAAAAGCACATTTTGTGGTATATACTGGAAAGACGGTGGATACTCCTTGTTAACATCATTTACCAATGGTATTACAACGTTTTCTTGTCCTTTTGCTATATCATTAACATCACGAAGAGACATTTTTCGCCGCTGAACCACCCCCAGACTATGAGAATTTTCATGGTCAAGCCCATTCTGTTCATTTTCCATATCAATTTCACAGGTGTTCCCAGTGTAATTCTTATCTTTTTTTGTGCAGTCATCCATCCCATTGGATGATGGTGGAAGTGTTGGAACTCCAGAACAAGCTTCTTCAGGTGCCCAGTTGATACTGATTGATCCGTTAGAAGGACCAAATTGCTTGCCTCTTGTTCCCATATCCAGTGCTTTAGATTCTTTTGACAAAACACCAGCTGGCGTTACGTCTATGGTTTCCTGTTATACATGAAAAAAGTCAGTACCAAGTTCCTGAAAGCACCCCCACATAGCTTTCATTAGTTTCCTCGCATTGGCCCAACAGTTAAGATAATCCAAGACAACAATCCCCAACCATTTTGAGAAACACATCAATACTAGGCATAAGGAAATCAGGTCTTCCAAGGAAACAAATAATACGTGAGATAAATTTTCACCTCTCGAGATGGAGTGGAAGCAATCTCTGAGTAGCAAGAAGCCTTTGCAAGCTGGCGAGTGATTCTCCTTTCAATTGATGAAGGTGGAACACCATCACTTCGAACGTTTCCATTTGCTTGCTGAGATGAGACAAGTCCAGGACCATCAGCCCCTCTGATAGAGCCATTTCCACCAGAAGAGTTTTCTCTACCCAATGGCTCTGTAAAAATTTGAGGAAACAAAGTCGATCCAACAGAAAGGCAAAAAAATTGCAAGGAACAGTACAGTAGGGGTTATCATCTTCTAATAGATGCCAACCAGCAGTAACACGCCCATTATGTTAACAGAACAGCAACCTTAGAATAAAAGTCGCAGTTGAACCACAGGAAACAAGATATACCTGGAGTGATCACTGCAAGAGGAACCGCGAACTGCGGCAGGTCATCAGTGACTGGCTCATCTTTAGGCTCGATCAAAGTAATAGAACTAGGCACCAGCTGTTTGGGTGAAAGAACAATGCCAGGCTTCACTGCATGAGGTGACCTTTCAGAAAATGATTTCTTATCTCTTGGACCTGTTTGAATTGAGAGGGGTTCCTTTCCTTTTTCTTTGAGTTGAGTTCTGCTGGCAGCACCTGGCTGAGATGGTTCAGATCTTTCCGGTATTGACAATGGCTTAGACAAGACAGGTTGCTTCCCTTTGTTTCTAACAAGTGGCAGGGGAGACAAGGGAGGGGATCCAGCCCCTATATTTGCCACATTAGGCTGAAACGACTCTGCAATGTCCTGTGACTGTTGTGGAGGAGAAGTTTTAGGTAGTCCATCTTCCTCAGGTTTTGGCTGTTTTAAGGAATTTCCACCTGATCTAGGGCTACAGTTACCAAAAGAAGGTGAAGCATGACCTTCTTGGTACCTTAAGCGCAACCTTTTTAAGGGACGCTCAGGCTCCTCCTGTGGCTCGGCTTCTTCCTCCATTTCTGCTTGCTAATCTCAATTGAAAAGAAAAAAATAAAACACAAAAATAAGAGAAGAACCTATAGACATGACAACAAGTGGAAATTCGTGGAAATTACGAAAGGGCGTCCTGAATAGGTACAAGGAATAGGCCACATACAGCAGCATTTTCACGTTCATTCTTTTGCTCCGCCGCCTGAAAGATCAGGTAAAATAATTTTACTACAAACGTCAGGGGACCATATAAAGTTTAAATGAATAAACAAGAAATGAGCCAAACAGTCAGACTAACATCACAGAGATGGCTGTCAGTTTAGGTAGGTAGGTAGGTAGAGAGAGAGAGAGAGAGCAACCTGAGTTTCCTCTTGGTCAAATATAGCATCTGCGAGAGCTCTGTAATTTTCTTCTTCAATAAGTTCCCAGTTTTTGTCGTACAGCTTCAGAAGATTCTTCAAAACTGGTTTCACTTTTTCTTCACTGATACCGAGAACCCTCATAGCACGAAATGCACTCACAACTTTTGGATTCGGCGCCATTGCTTAACTCGAAGTCAATATTCTCTAAAATAAGTTCCCAATCATCCAATGCGCCTGAAATTTTTCAAGATATCTAAACAAGTCTCGGAGGCATAAAGAAAACAGAAACATACACATGCATCACATAATCCTGTCAAATAACAAAACAGCCCATAGTAATTCCATCAGTGACCTTGTTAAGGATGGACGAGTTTTGAAGGACAGGCAAGAAAGTAAAAATATATCTGTGAATTGCCCTTGAAAGTAAAAGACTGAGCTGAAAATGAGTTCATTTGGTAAGGTATCTGAATGATACAAACGTACCAACACTGGTAAAGAATTATTAAAGTCATGGAAGCGTTATTTGAAAACAAGGGGGAATCATACGTGTGACCCTCTACTCAAGCTGTCAAGCATACAATGGAAGACTACGAAAATGATGGTTGGCATCCTATGATTGTTGTGAGCAAGAAAGAGGGAAAATATTGCTCAGTCGACAATATATTGCTTCGTCAACAATTGAGTGGCGCTATATATTTATCATGTTAGATGCTATCACAACACAGAGACCAAATTTTAGACATCACAGCTCAGTCCTAAATACCACCAAGAGAAGCATGAACAATGTAAATAAAGGTTCAAAAATTCAGCAATTATCATTCATCATTATCCAATAGCAATATCTCAATCTGTCTACGCTAGGATTATGGACAAGACTTGTTTACAGATCAACCAACGAAACCCCAGCCTCCGAAGCCCTGTGCCCATGACTCATCTGTAACTATGCTAACGAGAGAATAATAAGGATGGCCAGCAAAGAATAAACCCATCCAACTGAGGAAAAAAGAGTAAGAACCATGATAAGAGTTCAACATCCTCGGACTAGTATTCTTCAACACTCAAAATGATCCAAACTATTCGAGTTGTTGTCTTCTTACCATGTCAACTTTCACAAATCACACAAATACCATAATGCAGAAAACGGGCAGCAGGAAAACACAACATAGCCCCCTTTTTCTTTCTAGAAACATGAATGAACAATATAGTTACCACACCCAAAGAAGGAAAACACTACTGGTCACATAGTTTGGAATTGAAGGATTGACCAAAAACCCAAACCAGAATCTCTTATCCATTAAAGTTATTCCCAGCCTCGAGTTCCAAGAGAAAACAAAAGAAAATAGCAAAAGGAACCAAAGTAGCCAGCAATTACACAAGTAGAAGCCCTCAGAAAAATAGCTCAAGCGATCAAACCATAACAATTACACCTGAAAACAAAACAAAGAAAAAGTAAAGCACAAACAAAATGAGGAGTGAGAACAGGCAACAGACAAATTAAGCTATCGATTTGCCAAATGCCAATAGCTCAACCACTCCCATCTCTGTGCAGAGACTGCAAAAGAAAATTACACCACTAAGGAAAGTACATAATTTTGTCAAAATTCAGTATATGAGTTGGCATTTGTTCTTTCTTTTAAACTCTGTTCTAAAAACCGGCCTAGGCGCTGACTAGGCACTATGCGGGGGTCCAACGCCTAGATAAAAATCGGCCTAGGCGCCAACTAGTCAGCTGTCTAGGGAGCTAGTCGGCCGACTAGTTTGCCTCTAGGCGCTAGGCGCCCCTCTACAGTCCGACCAGCGCCTAGTGACTTTTGCCTTGTTCTCTTTGCTTTTTAAAAAGTATTTTTCAAAAAATTCCCCCTAAATTCCCCATACTTCCAACATTTCTCTCTCTATTTCTCTCCACTTATTACCCCTACTATTTTTCAAAAAAAAATTCAAAACACAAACCAAACACAGCATTTAACACTTAACACTGCTCTTAAAGTATACAAACCATAACCTGATCAAAGGACAAACCATCACCACTGCACATCCAGTGGCTTAAATTAAGTGCAGGGATCTTGAAGAATGGGAGCATAAATAAGCCCCAAGAATTCACTCAACTCAAAGTCTAGACACCGATTGGTTTATTTAAATCGAACATATGGCATGCAAGGGAGTATGCTGTCAGATAAAAATAGAAAGCAAACCAAAAACGGCAATGAAATAGAAGGTTCCACCAAATGTGGTCCAAAGGCCGAGAAAAAGAAATGCACTGGACGACCCAAAGCCCTAAACCCTAGAAATATACAACCGAACAGCTACGAAACAGGCGATTTCACAGTTTTCCCGTTCAAGCAAGAAATCAAGAGTCGTTACTAAATTAACACAGACCGATTTCTTCGAACAACGTGCATTTAAAAACAGTCAAGAAAGCTTAAAATGGCAAAAAAAAAAGAAAAGAAGAGATTCCAAGAAAATACAGAGTCGCGAGGGGAGAAGATATTTACCAGCATTTCCGATTTGAGATGAGTGAAGGGAGGAGTAGGCGTGTATGTGTGCGCTCGCAGTAGGGCACGGAGCGAGCGGGGTATAACGGGAAAGATTTGGAGGAGAGAGAGGAGGGAGTTTGTGGAGAGAGAGAGAGAGAGAGAGAGAGAGATGGTGAGAGTGCAGAGAGTACTACGAATCTCTATGTGGGTTTGAAGAAAATGATGACCACGTTCGTACTGGGCGCGTGGACTACTACGTGGCACGCAATACAGTCACGTGATCCCCTTGCTTTCAATCTTCTCACAGATGAATTTCAGTAGTTTGCAATGTTTTCAAAATATATATATTTTCACGCTCACAATTTCGCTCTTGCTTGCACAATCGTACGCGAATTATATGATTTAGAGTCCAAGGTGATTTGGAGACCCGTGGTGCACCATATGGTTAACACACTATCCAAGCTTAGTCAGGTAACCCTTAAATGTTTTCCGCTCTCACTCTCAATCTTCATCTACGCCCGTATTTTTAATTATCTCTCTTAACGAATTTTAGTAGTATGACATACTTTTTAAAGATTTTTTTCACACTCACGCTCTCTTCCACTCCCATATTTGCTTGGGTACTCGTACACGAATGTTGTGAATTCTGTTCTATACTAGCCCGTATTGGACATTAACAGGTACATAAAAGTAGGTGTTCCATACCGCTCTAAATATCGGCCTGTATCGGACAATACCGAGCTTGTAACGGCCAGGACATAAAAAATGCGTATTTTTTCTTTCATTAAAAAATGCCTAAATTTTAAGATAATTCAACAAAACTTTGAGTCTATAATATGTTAATCATCTTAATTTATTATTAGGGCTAATTTTAAGGTATATCAAAGTGTTAAAATTTATTTTACACCTCTTTGAGTTTTTTTGGTTTTTTGTACATATATTAAAATATACTCCCTCCGTCCCAAATTCTTGGTCTTCTTTTCTTTTTTGGAAGGCTCAAAAGATTGGCTATATCTTCTGATTTATAATTCTTTTTTATATCAAATATGAATCTGGTTTGATAGATCTCAATGAGTCCTTTAAAGCAAAGTTTTTAAAATCACCTAAAAATTTATAGATTATAAGATATAATTAATTGAAAAATGACACGCACTTTTAAAAAAGGACCAAAATTTTGGGAGTATGTAATATACTCCCTATGTCCCAGTTTGTTTGTCCATTTTTGACATACGTGTCTTTCAAAAAATTGTCTATATTTCACAATCTACCTAATAAAACACAAGGGTTTGGGGACCACACAAACACAAGTTGAAAAAAGGGATTAGATTCATTTGATCCAAGGGCTGATGTGTGCTCTCTAACTCTCTTAAGAAAATACCCACACTTTTACAAATATATTACAAAAATGCCATCAAAGGGTTGGTAGTGACGTAGGCACGGACAAACACTAGTCTATAATATTTTATATAATTTTGAAAACATCGTATTATAGAGTTAATTGTGATCTATCAAATAATATTCATATTGCATATAAAAATAATTATAGATTGAAATAAATTTTGTCGAAAGTCCCAAATAGTGAAAACAGACAAACAAATCGGGACGGAGAGAGTATATTCCATTATGGTCAATCTAAAACGGTAGCGCTCGCCGGTACGCTGTGGGGTCAAATGAGGGCCTCTTTGTTGATGGGTGCGCGCGAAGGGTGGTACGGTGGCGCGTGGACGAAACGTGTTAAAAACTAAAAACTTGGGATGTGAGAGCGTTGTCATCGATGTATCAGAGACTCAGAATTCAGAAGGGAATCAGCCAGAATCCGAAGATGAAGCTGAAGCCCATGGGCCGTATCTGGTATTAAAGTTGGGCTTTAGGCCCACAAAAGCCCAATGGTCGAAAAGTAAAGCCAAGGCCCGGATTCGGCCCTTTTTACTTTGGGAAAATAACGGTTAAAGACGTGTTTTGATAATTAATATCCGCCAATGACATTTTCAGCATAAACAAATGTTCTTAGCAAGTCCTTGGCGGGTATTAATTATCAAAACATGTCATGAACCATCATTTTCCCTTTTAGTTTATTAGCCCGGCCAAACTACACGAAATGTACTTTCTATGCTCACCAAAAATCCACTACAAAAGAGCAATACTATAATTAGATCTACTATAATTAGAGCATTTTTAAGGATGAAACATATAGTAGCACATTTGGGTACCATATTTTGAATATCATTAGTGTGTCGTAAATAAGCTGGTCCATTGGGTCCGCCTTCCATAGTTTCCCAATATTTCTTTTAGAACTTGAATTATGATATTTAAGTATGGTCATCACTCATCATTGCATCACTCACTAAGGAAATCGGTACAAAAGTTTAGAACCAAATGAAATTAATTTTTTACAATATATAACATATATGAGGAAATCATTCGTTTATGTCACTTCTCCATGTCGATAATGATATAATGATTTATCGTTCCCAATTAGGACTAAATATCACTACCCTTGTCCCTAATTTGCAAACCTATATTCAATTCTTGTCGCTGCCTCGATCTCCTCTCGATGTTTTTTTACCCTTCGTTGTCGCTCCAAACAAGGAAGGGGATATACAAACGGAAAATGGAGATCTAGGGAGAGAGATTGAGAGACTAATACGGGAAGACGTGATTTGCATTAATTTTTGAGAGAGATAGGGGATGCAATCAAACCTAAAACATGAGAGAGAGAGAGAGAGAGTACCAGACGATAAATGGACGAAGAGGTGCGACAAATGTGTTTCTCGTCCTTCAATGAGGAACTTAATTATTAATGTCATTTCTCAATGTTGATAATGATTTATCATCGTTCCTAATTAGGACCTGATTCGCAAACCTGTATTAAATCCTCATCTCCGTTTCGATCTCCTGTCGGTATTTTTTTACCCTCCGCCCTCACTCCAAACAAGGAAAGGGAATATCCAAACGAAGAATGGAGATCTGGAGAGGGAGAGAGAGAGAGAGAGAGAGTGTGTGTGTGTGTGTGTGTGAGTGAGTGATGCGATCAAACCTAAAACATGAGAGAGAGAGAGAGAGTACCAGATGACAAACGGACGAAGAGGTGTGGCAAAAGTGTGTTTCTCGTCCTTCAATGAGGAACTTAATTATTTGTCATTTCTCCATGTTGATAATGATTTATCATCGTTCCCAATTAGGACCTGATTCGCAAACCTATATTCAATCCTCGTCCCTGCCTCGATCTCCTCCTGGTATTTTTTATCCTCCATACTCACTCCAAACAAGGAAAGGGGATATCCAAACGGAGAATGGAGATCTAGAGAGAGAGAGTGTGTGTGTGTGTGTGTGTGAGGGAGTTATGCGATCAAACCTAAACATGAGAGAGGGAGAGAGAGAAAGAGATTACCAGAGTACCAGATGACCAGATGACCAATGAAAGAAGAAATGCGGCGGGAGTGTGTTACTCGTCCTCCAAGGTTTCACTCCTCAAACCCTAACACAATCCGTCTCGTAAGTCACATGTGTTCTCTCTTCCCACTAACATCCTTATTAGGCTAAATACTTAAAATTTCACTTGGGCCTTCTTCTTAATGGACTTCACATTAAGAAGAAGTGCGGCGCAAATGTGTTTCTCGTCCTTCAAGGTTTCACTCCTCAAACCCTAACACAATCCGTCTCATAGGTCACATATGTTCTCTCTTTCCACTAACATCCTTGTTAGGCTAACTACTTAAAATTTCACTTGGGCCTTAGTCATTGGACTTTACATTAAAAATGGGCTTTAATGTGTAATATATACGTGGAGCATAAATAAGAGCATCCGCAATGTAATAATCAAAACTAAAAGGTTGCTAAAGTTAGCAATGTGTGCTCAAAAAAGTGCTCACATT
>JAOTQK010000005.1:3914730-3929985 GCA_025642025.1 Rhododendron ferrugineum
CTAAATGAATAATCAAAAGCTGACGTGACAAGTTTTGATTATTCACTTTTGATTATTACATTGCGGATGCTCTAAGTGGAAAAAAAAAGGGAAAATGACGGTCAAAGACATGTTTGATAATTAATACATGTCAAAGACATTTTCAGTATTAACAAATGTTCTTAGCTTGTCATTCACGAATATTAATTATTAAAACACGTCATGGACAGTCATTTTCCCAAAAAAAAAACAGGGATTCAAGGTGGGATTGGGGTAGAACATATGTAAACCATCCAGCTACCTATTTTCTAAATCTCCAATCTGTTTTGGGGCACGGAGCTCATAATGTCAAATTGGATAGAATTTTCATCCCTAGTCATAACTCCATTTGCATTAATCAACTTCTAAAATTGTGTATTAGTTGATGTTAGTCGAATTTATTAGAGCATCTCCGACGATGGAGTTGCAATTTGGATAGCTATTGCTAAAATATAGCAATGATTATTGTCGAATCGCTATACTATGGCAATGTTGCCCCAGTGGTACGTACATGTACTATTTCTTCAATTTGTTTAAAAAAAATGTCAATTTCAATTACCATTTGTGGGTCCCATGATGAGAAGGCACAAAAAGGCTATGCTAAATTATACCAATAGTTATACCTTGTGCTATATTTGGCAAAACATATAGCCAATCCGTTTTCCATGAGGGGGTCCTCATTTTAGTTAAAATGCAGACTTCCTCATTTCTCTTATTTTTCGATCGGATTTCGATAATCCGAGCTGCTCAATGTGATCAAAACGTGATTTTAAAGATACACGTGAGAAATCAGCAAAATAAAAAGACCGGGAAGGACTTCATCCGAATAGTTTTTAATTGAATAGTTCAATAAAAAATTGCTGAAATCAAATCATTTCTGGTCATTTTTTTGGACGATTTCTCGCGGGTACCCTTAAAATCACGTTCTGAACACATTGAACGGCTTGGATCATCGACATTCGATCGGAAAAAGAGAGTTTGTATTTTAAGAGGTCCTCATTTGAAACTTTCAGAACATATAGCTATAGGTAAAGAACTGTGCTACTGGTACAACAAGAGCTGTACAAACAGCGTGTACAGTGGGCTTTTGGGCCCGCCTCGGGTCCAATAGATAATCGGAACCGCTCATATTGTTCAAAATATATTTTTTAAGGTCCATGTAAAAAATCAGTTCCATCTGATACCTTGGATCATCGACATTCGATCGGAAAAAGATAATTTTTATTTTAAGAGGTCCTCATTTGAAACTTTCTGAACATATAGCTATAGGTAAAGAACTGGGCTACTGGTACAACAAGACTACAAGAGCTGTACAAACAGCGTGTACAACGGGCTTTTGGGCCCATCTTGGGTCCAACAAAGATAATCGGAATGTTCAAAATATATTTTTTAAGGTCCATGTAAAAAATCAATTCCATCTGATATTGTGAAGGTCGTTTATGAAATGTCCATATTTGCTAAATTGCTAGCCTAAATTTTGAAGCGAAATTGGACGTTTCGTAAATGCCCTTAATGATATCGGATGGAGCTGCTTTTTTACGGAGACCCCAATTTTTTTTTTTTGAACAAAATGAGTGACTCTGATTATCTTTGTTAGACTCGAGATGGGCCCAAAAGCCCGCTGTACACGCTGTCTGTATAGCTGTACCTGTAGCATTTACCTCCCATCCGAGAAGGCAATTTGGAACTTCATGCTAAAATATAGCTATAGCAACACGTATGTTGATTTTTATGTTATGTTTCGTTTGTTGCCATAATTTTCTTGGGAATTGATGATACCAAAACCCTTTTTATTTCTGCCAAAACTCATAATGTATTTTTCATTGCATGACTTAATTGTCCTTCATTACTCCACTTGTTTCACAAAAATGCCCCTTGAAATCCCTTTTCAATTCCTCACTCTATTTCATCACGTTTGCACCCACTCATTGCTAGTCTGAAAACGGTACGTACCTGTTTTTTCCCACCAAATCCTTTCTAAAGGATTTTTGTGGTGGAATTGTAAAGCCAAAAACCTCCATGTTTCTGACAAGAAAAAAAAAAAAACCGAAAATGCTAGCGGTACCCAAAAAATAGAGTACCAAAAATGTATGACGGCATGTGGAAAAAAATATGTGTAAATTGCTGATCAAATTTTCAAATTTGGTCATTCAGAATTCAGAATTCGGGATCCTAAATTCTGAATAAATCTTGAAAGATTAGAACAACCACTTACACATATCCAATTGAACTGATTTTTTGAAAGGGCACTCAAAAATTATATCTAAATTAATGAATAATTTGGATTATTTGTGTGAGACCCTAAAGTGAACCCCGCATACCGGTACCCAATTTTATCCAAATCCCAGAGTCTAATGACAGACCTAAAACAAAATCTCTGAAAGAAAAAAGTTACTATTGTATGATACAAAGATTAATCACGGATTAAATTACGTTTCTAGCCGAAAATTAACACTAGTTAATTCTCTCCAAATTTCTTCCTGGTTTGAGTCCCTGTTTTTTCTCCTTAACATACGAACAAAATAAGAGAGAGAGATTAATCTCCAATACAGATATCCAAAAACCTCTCGTTGTCCCCTCTACTACGTCTTCGGCCTTTCTCCTCCGGATTTCAAGAGGCAGTTTTGTAAAGTAAGTGGTGTAGTGGAGGACAATTAAGTCATGCAATAAAAGGTATATCTTGAGTTTTGGCAGGAACAAAAAGGGTTTTGGCATTATCAGCTCCCTTTTTCTTTTCCTTTTTTTTAACCTTCGATCGTCTAAACATACTTTTCGACTTTTCGTTTGCTTTGGAATTATATTTCTTATGCGTAATACGCGTTATATATTGCTATGGAAAATTTTAATGTTCGAAACAAAGGGGATTATTCGTTATTGTTAGGAAACATGTGAGCCCTTCATTTTTGCTACATGGACACTTTTATGTTTGTTCTCATGGACCGTATCAAGCCTCTTATTTATTTCCTCTTAGCACAAGAATATCCAATAGGTACATTTCATACGAATCGAAAAGCTTTATGAACTCTACAAAATTAGTCGAGATAGAGATTAGGTGCGTGTCTGCTAAACTAAACAGACTACAAGAGCTAATGACAATAGTCTAAGTTATTTCCACTCAATGGTATATTTTAGTTGATATGTGTGAGGAGAATGACCTACCTAAAAATCCGTGAAAACATTGAATTAAGTCTATTTAATTTAGCGAAAACGGTTAGATAGTAGATCAGGTAAAATAAAAAATACTAGGCAGCAAATTAAAACAAAAAATATCAAATTTTAGGGAAGAGATGTACATTCATTTTGTTTAATGGTCACGAGTGTTCGGACAAATTTACGCACCTAAATTAATCCATTTTTCGATCCATTTAAATGTAGGTCATTCACGTTCGGACTAAGAAATTCACAAAAAAATTACACTTTCTTGATACATGACCCCAAAAATCGTATCCTATTCAATTGTGTGAGAAAAAATCCAATAACCAAACCCAACCTTGCTACATTCCTTTCAATTCATGTAAACTGAACTTTCACACCCACACCAGGTGGTAGGTGACTGTACTGTATTAAACTTTATAGTACTGCCAACAAATACCACCACATCCTATTCTATTTGTTAATTTGTTTATCCCAGTCAATGATTAACTTAAATCATAAGCATTCTGAATCTCTGATTACATATTGATTTCCTTTTCACATTAGTGTACATCCACCTCAGAGATTTGGAGAATACTTAATTCACTGAAATACTCATGTTGTCATAATCACTCCATACTCTCAATCAAACACTTGACTTTTTAAACTCTGTATAAAGAAAAAAATTTCAGTGCCGAGCGGGTACCACGTGGTGCCCGCTCAGTGCATTTCGAGTCGTCCATTGTATTTTTGGACGGCTCAGATTTAGAGAGAGAAAGTGTTGGGATAAGAGGAGAGAGAGTATTTCAATCCTAGTCGTTGAAAAGTGTAATAGACGGTCCGAATGTACCGAGCGGATACCACGTGAGATATACCCACCCGCCATCGGAAAATTTCTCCTGTATAACCCTCCATAAAGATAAAACACTATTGCAACCCCAAATGACTTAGGCCCAACAAGAATGAGAAAACAATAAGTTTATATTTTATGAGACCAGTTAAAAGTGTAATGGACGGCCCGAATGTGCCGAGCGGGTACCACGTGGAATATACCCACCTGCCACCAGAAAATTTCTCCTGTATAACCCTCCGTAAAGGTAAAACACTATTGCAACCCCAAATGACTTAGGCCAAACAAGAATGAGAAAGCAGTAAGTGTTTATATTTTATGAGACCAGTTACACGTCCGAACTCTACGGAAGTCAAACGTTTTAAATCTTATAGCTATATTAGGGTTTGCATAGTCGTTAAATTCAGAAGTTTCAAAATTAATTGAGGTGGGCGGAAGCTGGCCGGATATGTTGCACTAATTAAAGGGAAAATCACTAGTACTAAAACTAATCTCTTTCACATTAATTAAAGGGAAAGCCACCCACAAACCAAAAGGGTCCAAAACCCTGGTTACAAAAGGGCCACAACCCACCGAAAACATCTCTCTCTGTCTCATTTTCCCCGTCTCTAAAACCCACCAAATCCAAATACCCCCTTCCAAATCCTTCCAAAAAAACAGTCCTGGTTTGATTAGAATATTCAAAACCCCCAAGATGGGTCTTTCATTTCCACCATCTCCTGCCACCCTCTTTTCTCTCCTCCTCCTCTCGCTCCTCGCCACCACCGTTTCCTCCTCCGACTACACAACCCTCGTGTACAAAGGCTGCGCGGACCAAAAGTTCCAAGACCCAACCGGGGTTTACTCCCAAACCCTCAAAGCCCTCTTCAAAACCCTCGTCTCCCAGTCATCCGCTGCCAAGTTCAACAAAACCACCTCCGGCGAAGCCCAGTCGGCCATCACCGGACTGTTCCAGTGCAGGGGCGACCTCTCCAACGACGACTGCAACGACTGCGTCAGCAAAATCCCTGACCTGTCGAGAAAACTCTGCGACAGCACAATTGCTGCCAGGGTCCAGCTCACCGGGTGTTACATGAGGTACGAGGTCTCTGGGTTCAGCCAGGTTTCCGGGACTGAGTTGCTGTACAAGGTGTGCGGGTCGATTCGGGCGAGCGGGGCCGGGTTCGAGGACCGGCTGGGCTCGGCTCTCGGGGAGGTGGAGAAAGGGGTGGCCGGCGGCGGGAATGGGTTTTACACGGGGAGTTACGAGTCCGTGTTCGTGTTGGGTCAGTGCGAGGGGGATTTGGGGAGTGGGGACTGTGTTGATTGTGTGAAGAGTGCTGTCGATAGAGCCAAAAGCGACTGTGGGACCTCTATTTCTGGCCAAGTTTACCTCCAAATGTGTTATATTAGCTATACTTATTACCCAAATGGAGTGCCCAGCAAATCACCATCAGGTAAATCACACAATCCACGGATTGTTAGTCTTTTTCGGGAGATCGTGTCATATTTCAATTGTTTATCGGGAGTAATTTGTAATGTTTTAATGTGGTTTTGAATTGTTAATTTGATACGTCGAACATGATCCATATTGCGTATGAAAGTGTTATTGATTAAAAAATATAACTAATTTTCTATTCGGTTATCTTCAGATGAGGCCAAATTTACATTGGAATGTGTTATGTAACTTTATATTAGGTATACTTGTTACCCAAATGGAGTGCCCAGCAAGTCACCATCAGGTAAATCGCACAGTGCACATATTATACGTATTACTCCCGTCCCAATTTGTTAGTATTTTTTTTCTTTAGAGTTATTCATGTGATATGTGAATTGCTGATATCTTGTGACTTATGACGTTTTACGTGATTTTGAAGCTTTATTTAGTAAAATTAATTGGGATCTATCAAAGAAGATTCGTATTGCATGTGGAAAGTATTATTAATTAGAAAATATAACCAATTTTCTCTTGCGTTTGAATAGAATGAGGGACTGACAAACGGTGACGGAACAAGTATATGTCTTCTTTATGTATGTCTCTGTTTTGTTGATTGCCAAGCGTTTGACTGGGTGTGTAGGAGGAGGAACAAAGGGAAATGCCCAAAAGACAGTGGCTATTGTTGTGGGAGTGCTGGCGGGGTTTGGGCTTGTGATTGCCTGTTTAATGGTTCTAAAATCAGCTTGCAAGAAGCGAGAAGGTAAGTATGGAGGATGAGGTTAGTTTCCAACTTCTTATTACTCTGTTTTTTGTGCTTTTTCCCCCCTCAATTTCTTGAACTTCTGCCGTGTATAATGTTCTACGGAGGACAAATAGTTGTTAAGTGTTGTTTGGTTCAATGGAAATGAGATTGAGAAGGAAAAAAATTGAATAGGTATTATTTGGTGTCTAATGGAACTACATAGTACCTAATTCGACAAAATTGTGATTAGATTTGTCTTTTTCAAGTGAAGCAAAATTCCGAAAGATCACTTCAAGAACAGAAAAAATCACTTGTAAGTGTCTTGCAAGCACAAGTCTCTAGCATGTCTCTTACCGAGAGCAAAATTTTTTCGGTCGCTATTTCCAAGTGAAAGATTTGTGCAAAACATTGGGCTCTGGTCTGTGGTGTGGCTTAAGGTTGCGGTAGGCTAGCGAGTTACTAGTTCCTAACTTTTTATTGATAAGTTATAGGCGATGGCCAACCGGATTGTTAGTCGTTGTTCTGGAACTCGGGTCCAGTCCGGTCTCCCTCCCCGAGTCCATCGTTTTGTTTAAATAGTTTTGTAGTAGCAGAAGCTTCCTTCTAGTTTTTGACCTAGATATATAGAATCAGTTTTGATTTATTGCAGGTCACTGAGTTGCTAAGTCTTTTGTGTGCAGGGGGAGACTAGCATAGTATGTGCTGAGCTGCTAATGTTAGAGGTGGTGGGGGTGTAAAGGGTTGAGAGAAGATTTTGCTTTTTCACTCAGTTTTGCCTTGAGATATTTCTTCTACACTAAGATTCTTTTTTTTGCCTTTCCTTCTTTAAGATTAAAACCAAACAGGCCTCTCTGTCTTGTAGATGGACATAGACATTTTAGTGATAGCTTACCTATGTAGTACTTTTGAAAGTACATGCACAAATTGAATATATTGATATAGTTTTTTGAGTAGTAGCTTTTACTTTGCTTCAAAAGCTTACTTCTCCACTTTACCACCACAGAGAGAAGCAATTTAGCTTCTGTTTAAGTGTTTTCTTGTGGTAGAAGAAAAGAACAACATTGGAATATTGGTCCGGCCTTGATTGTTTTGGGGTCTCAATAAATTTTCTCTATCCATCCCTCTCCACTTATTACTCTAAAAAAACCTCCTTTAAAATCCAAACCGAACATGGTTGTATGTGTTGAGTTTCCACAGCAACACATCCAAGTATGTCGTGTTTGTAACCGAAAGTTTTAGAACCACACACGTGATACACAAACGCTACACACACTCACATGATGGGCAGACGGTGAACCAGATCGCCTGTGGAAGTGCTAGAATGTGCGCGGCTTATCCATCATGTGAATGTCTGTGTAAGCGCCGGTGTACCGCATATATATATATATAGTAGGTATGCGATGCTAGCGAAATTGGGTTGTACCTAACAAGTGATTCAGCATTCAATAAAAGAGAACAATCTCAAAAAAGGGAGGACTAAAACCTTTCACCAAGTCCCACATCTCTATAATTATGAAGATCTGGCCCATATGGGTCACCCCATTAATTCAGTTGAACCTTTTTTGCTTTCTTAGTGTTTCTTAATCTAATGATAATTGATTTGGTAGTACAAGTTTAGCAAATCCAACTGTGCTAAAAACAAGGTTTGCAGTACCCTCTCAGTTTAGTGGCTGAATATGCGAGAATGGCCAAGAAAATCATCCTTCTTGTTTTGTTCTTTATGGCTGGGTTTGAATGAGACTGGAGAAAGAGACAAAAACACAAGTAGAGTAACATCTCCTCAAGTAATGTTTTCATGTGACGCAAAAACGAGACTTATCACTCCCCGATTTGATGATCGAAACAGTTCGTTTTATAAGTCTTAATGTGTGATACACGCGTAAAATGAAGTTGATCTGATATCGGTATGCATATGAGCAAAGAATAATTTTTGCAAGAGAAATAGATGGATAAACGTTGTCCGTTATTTGTAGTGGGCCAAAATATCCGAAGGTTCAGAGGGTTCAAAGGGTTAATCTTGTGGATCCATCGTTCAGTTGTCTCAGTTCGTCTATGAAGGGAGTCATCTTGACACGTCACTCCACTCCTTTGCCGAGCGATAGACAGGCCTGGGGCGACTTGCCGAGCTTCAACTTCTCGACCGAGCGAGTGTGTTCATGCTTGGTTCGGTAACACGTCCTGTCTCTCGGTAAGGTTTCTCCTTCTTTTTGGTCTTCGTTTGTTCGGCTGGGGGAGTCACGTTCGGTAGGATGGTCGTTCAGGAAGTCCCTCAGATGTGGTTGTTGTGGAACGTTTCAGAACCTTCCGATGATAAGCTTGCCTTTCTGATAACTAATTGGACGTCCCTGCACGATGTGACATCTTTGACATTGACAATCGCGGCATTGCGCCCCCCCAAGGCGGCGTTCATTAAATGCACCTGACATGTGACGTCATCTGAGCGTAGCGACGCGAGTGCAATGCACTCCCACCTTGTTCAGCACTCCAAATCTTTGCCTATAAATAGCAGAGAACCTTTTCTAGGGCAAGGGTCAGAAAAAACTCTTTCCTAGCTTATTTTATACTAAACTTCTTCTTCTTCCTCCATATCCTGACTAGATCGTCGAAGCTTCTTCCCGGAGGAACACCCCCCCTCCGGTCTGCAAGTACACGACGTTCCATTCCACCTTTCTATGGTTCAACAACAAGGAGGTGAAAAGGGCCAAGAGGTGCAAGGTTAAATCAGCCCCCCACATTATTTTTCTTCTAAGAAATACAAAAGTCTCGTCAATCCACATCAGGACTTAGAAAATGAAAGGTTCGGATTGCCAGGATTGTCAAATCAATCGTGATTGGTCTCATTAAAAGAAATTATACCAAATCATACTCCTAGATATAGAAATTATACTCCTAATAACACTATTAGGCTGCGTGTGGATCAGCAAGTTAATTATAAGAGGAGAGAGGACAAGTGCCGTGCAGGATTTCCCAATCCTGAAGTGCGGCTTCCGGTAGGGTGCATCCAGATCGTTTATCTCGGAAATCAAACATCTCTAAAGTCTAAATCATTGATTGTTGAAATGGACGGTCCAGACGCGCCTACAGAATCCCCGGATCCGTGCAGCAATAGCATGAATGGGGGATTGAAACTTGAAAGCGCTCCCCAAACAAGGCCACCAGAAATTACCAAAAACTCAACTTTAAAGAATCGTCATACTTGGAGATTCAATTTCCCAACCAAGTACATTCAACTCTCTCTCTCTCTCTCTCTCTATATATATATATATATATATATATATATTATAAATAACTCTTATCTGTTTTGTTGATAAATAAAGAAAACATAAATTCTATGGACACACATGGTTGTACAAAATTCCCAATATAAATGTGTTTAGAACCATCTGAGATTTGTGGGCTCTACATCTAACGTGTGGGACTAACGTGCACTGAACAGATCCATCTCTGGATCTTTTCACATCTATCCAACTATTTGTGTCTGCAGTATTGCTCCTACATAAACAGGCATGGATGGTGAAGGAAACTGATACAGATAGGTTCTAAACTGACACAGATTGGCATCTCGAAAGAAATCTGGTGCTTTAAAATCGGGCGACATGAGATAATTTCCATGCCTAGCCTTGGAGTTCCATAACTAGTTTTTACGACTCTTTCTTATTCATATTTGAATTTTTTTTTTTATACCAATGGGGGTCCAACCCAGAAATGTTGGTATGCACTGATATCTAGTTCTTAAACTTATAAAACAAACCAAATTGAGCATTAAGCCCTATTTAATTGGGGTCGGTCATATGAATTCGTTCTTTCCATTAAAATTTTGTCGAGGGCATCTTTTTTCTTAAACTTGCGAACAAAGCTATTAATATTAACATACTAAAATTAATACATGCAAAATTATGAAGGAAATTGATTTTGACACTCCACCTTTTGTCTCTTTCCTATTTGAAATTAGGACAATACCCTTCCATGTGTAAGAAAGTCGATGAACACTAACAAAATAAAGGGTAATTTGGTAATTTCACAAAAAATAAAAAGACAAAAGTGGAGTGCCAAAATCACTTACCATTATGAAGTGCAAATCAGGGTTGCTTGTCACAATGCTTGCTACCCAATTGGAAATGGGTTATGATCTAATATTAGTACCAATGCCCAGCTACCCAATTTGGTTCACTCACCAATACTACTGATCAGATCATCTGACATAGCAGAAGGTATACAGTGCGTTTTAAGAATTTCTCGACTTCTTTCTCTGGCATTATTCGTCTGGAATACCAATTTCTGTACAAAATAAAGAGAAACATGAACTGGTTAGTTGGAATACACATCAATGTGTGTACATACATATTAATAGAGAGCGAAAGAGGGAGAGAGAGAGGTGGCCAACCTTCCGGTTGTCAAGACGGAATTCTAAGAATTCCTCGTTACAACTCTCCACCATACTCGCCAAATCCTTGAGACTCTTTACAAGCTTACCATTAAAAGTTCGAACCTACATTCACCATACACAAAAGTTGTACTATTTCATTAGCTAAGTCCTAAAAGGTCTATTTATCTAGAGTTAAACATATTCCCAAACCTGAGAATTCACGACTTCCTCCGCATCGTACCCACTATTTATGTCATCCTCAAGAACCTGCTCAATAATTGCGATAGAATGACATGAATTCAATTTCAAAATGAGCACAAGCTAAGCACGTGAGAAACTTGTTGCTTTTGGGAAGATCACCTTACAAACAACAACTCGTTGTTCATGCACAGCTTGGGACATCAGGTCTCCTGAAACAGAAGGATACTACAAATGGAACCGTACCATAAAAAATACTAGGTTAAAGTCAGATAGTATAGGGTTTTCTGTATGGTTACAAACATAGATGAAATACGCACCAAGGATTCCAAATATGAATAAGAAAGAGTCGTAAAAACAAGTCCCGCGACGATATAATATGAAATAGGCCTCCCAAGGATGTTTCCTGGCTTGAACTGTTTATGAGTTGCGAGTTTTATGGTGAGTTCTTGTTTCTTTGAATTCCGGAGAACTTCAAGAACAACCTCATCACCCACGTACTTTTTTGTGATAAGGTAAGTGAAATCCACGCGGCGTCCTTGTTTAAATGGAACTGAAATTTTACCACAATGTGACTTGTTATTGAAAGCACAAGAAAAAGTAGAAAAGTCACTTGAACATACATTTGCGACAGTTCTTTATGTTTTTCCCCTGATTAGGCAAATGATTTAGCTAGTAGAAATGTTGAAACACTAACATGATCACCAAGAGAATCCATCGATAAAAGAAGGCGCATACCTGTTCCATCACTGCGAATTTTAATCCCATCAATTCTTGAAAGAATATCATACCGATTCAGAACATCAGATTCTGGATAATCGGGCATAACTTCCATTATTAGAACACCACCTTGATCATCTCTCGTCATTCTTAAATCAGAAGCTTCCATCACCAGCCAATTGATGCCAAGATTTGGGGACCCTGCCATTTTAAGATATTTTCAACATGAAAAGCTCAAACAATAGATTCACATTGACCGAAAATATTGGAAAGCGTTGTATGCCAAAAATATAAAATACGACTAGAATAAATCCGATCCAAAAATATAAAATACTACTAGAATAAATATGATCCATGCAATACATAGTTCCATATACTACTCGAATAGACTTTGAAGGCAAGATTACAAGAATCATAAATGTAGCGTTCGGTCCCTATGAGATGGCAGAAAAATCCTACCATACCAGTATATGCTCCATTCTTGTCATAGTCTCGAATGAAATGCTTAATAACCTGGGTAGGTATAACATCAGTTGTGCTGTCTGTGCCCTGAAAGGCCATTCCCACACATTTGCCACTTTTATTAAAAACAGGTCCACCAGAAATTCCATTCCTTATAGTAACATTCACCTGCTAAAACAAACAAAGTCTTTGTGATGGTGAACCGAGATGGATGGATTCATAATTGACAGGTTTGGACTGATCTATTCCTTTAGAACCACAACTGAACTATAAGTTACACCCCATTAGAATAGCCCATGTAAAAAATATCGCGGTATATCTGTACCGAGTGTATGTGCGTCCTGTGCGTAAATCCTATTGCATTGCAGGCAACACATTCAATTTACAGCAGTTAAATAAGGGGAGGAGGGGGGGAGGGGGGTTTAGTACATAAATTTGTAGTAAGAAATACATTTGCATCTACTGAAGAGATGGGCGTGAATGGAAAAGAGACTTTCAATAACAAGAGAAGTGACTCTGTGATAAAATACATAGTACAATTTTGATGCATGTTCTTGTCTAATTTACCTCTAAAGCGAGAAATTCCGCACCCAAATGGGAATAACATTTCATGCCCACTCTTGTCACACGGGCCCTTTTCACAGATACACAACTCTCACCATGATAGCCCAGAATAGTTAATTTATCTTTGGGCGCTAACGTGCCTCCAAATTCAACCGGCTTAACTCCTTTCCAGAACTCGTCATCACTAACTGTAAGCATTGCTGCAAGTAATAACATCCATGAAGTATAATCAAAACCAAAAATAACTATTTTACCAATCTATAAATGTATTGTATATAGATATATCAAGGCCGATAAATATGTATCTCAATAGTATTCTGAAAGAATTGATCCACTGTAGAAAAGAAAAAAGGAATTGATCCACTCCAAAATAAATTGGTAATAGGTGGAGTACATAGCGATCTATAAATGGACCTGTTTAAATAAATTGGGACAACTAAATATATACTGTTACAACTCCGAGGATTGGCTCCAGTTCAAAACCAATGGTGATTAGTGGAGTAGCCTCTGTACTATAAAAATTAAGCTTAGGTGACTTAGAGAGAGATGATGAGAGACAATTCTCTAGTTGTTCCCAACACGTGCGCTGTGGATATGATGCACGGACATCGACACCGACACCGACACGGGGACACGAGAATTCTAAAAAAATGGAGACACAGACACGGCGGGGGACACGCCACGTGTATATTTATTTATTTTTCTCCAAGTTTAAATGACAAAATGTGGACAAAACGAAAAATCCATAGTTCCAATACCATTCAAACAAAACAAGACATCCATAAGTTCAATACAACCCTATTGAAAAATTACAGTTTGACCCCTGAGTTTTTAAAAAAATTACAGTTTAGCCCCAATTTTTTAAAATAATATAGTTTGACCCCGCCGTGTCCCTCTCAAAAATTTAAATTAAATTATGGGACACGCCATGTGGCATGTCCTATACGTGTTTCCGTCGTGTCTCCGTGTCCGACACTGCAAGTAATACGTCGACCTCTAGAGGTGTCAGTGCTTCATAGGTTGTGGTTGCTTGCAGGGGATAGAAAAAAGCATATCTATGGGCTACCGAAGAAATGGCTCTGATACTGTGTCAAACTTGTGGAGGGATCAAATATAATAGCCGATTAGCAATATGGAAGAAACCAAAGTTTGGGTTGCCATGAATTAAAAATGAAACACACAAAAACAAGCTCATTATTTGTCATACCAATGTCACACTCGGGTGCTACTGCTAGCACAGAAGCTTCGTATAAGGTATCAGAGTTGCGGTTTTTGAGCATTAATTGGGTGTGGTGATCCACGGAATGAGCACATGTTAACACTCTTCTATCCCCAATCACAAATCCACTGCTATCACTTTCTTCTTGTTTCTTTTGCCATGGGCTTGAAAAATCTGGATGCCCACCAACGCGAAGAACCTCGACAACAGCGTCCAGCGGTAACGCAACAGCAGAGCGCTGCAAAACACAGTGTTCAACTTGCAGTTGCTTACGTATGTATATGGAGTACTTCTACATAAGTATATTGAACCCATAATTATCAACACAACAGCAACGATGGTACATGCACACGACCCCAACAAAAAAGCTCTCAATGAAATACTCAGAAACAAGAGGTCAGGGATACATTACAGAAAACTGACTTCTCTCTCATGCAGAAGTAAGAAGGTCCGGAGTTCAACTCCTCTCCCAAGGTGCTAATCTAACTATTCTAACAGTTCGCCGATAAAAAATTTAAAAATAAAAAGGCCCAATACGAGTTTGAAGTTGGGGTGGAGAAACAATTACTTGGTGTCACGGGCTCATGATTGGGGTCCTACTGTTTTTACCGGTGTATAATGTAAACTAATCAAATACTAATTAAACTACCACAACACAAGAGCAGTAATGGAGTAGGTTAACTGAGAAAAAGGACTTACAGCACGGGTGGAAATCTTCAAGGGCTTCCTCCTTTTTCTCCTCAGGTGCTTCGGAATAGTCTTGAAGGCCTTACTTGAGGAATCGGGATTTTTTTCTTCTACTTGGGTATTAATTTTGCCATCGATTTCATCAGCCAAATCTATCGATTGCTGAGGTACTGAAGAGATTAACCCGGAAAAATTAGTTGAAGAAGAGTGAGCCGCGGGGTGGAAAACAGGGGAAAATCGGCCGTGGAGTGATTTTGATGGAATGCTTGTGAGAAAGGAATAATGACAACAACGTTTGGTGGTGGTGGTGGTGGAGGGGTGGTGGTGAACGGTGGATTTCAACTTACAGAGCGGACTGGTAGACAACATGGTATTGGTTCCTTTGCATTCGTTAATGGAGAAAACGAATGCGGTACTTTGTCGTACCAGAAACCCTATCCACTCCACACCCCGTAATGAAGGGACGCGAAAACCATTTAGAGCAAGTTTATCAGAGTAGCAAAATTACCTTTTTAGCTATTTTACCTATTCAATGCACCAAAAGAGGCCTGCAGCAAATTAGGCAAATAGGCAGTTATTTCCCATTTATGAACAGTACTTCTCTATTTCTACCGCACAACTGTTCACAAGGTAAGTGTTAAAATTAGAGCCCTGCTATTCGCAGAGAATAGTTGCAGGGAATCACGCAAGTAAAATTACGTTTGGGCGCATTTCGGGTCCCGAAAAAATCTAGAAAAATATTCATAAATTTTTGAATATTATTTTATGGGGCCCTAAAAAAATCAGCTCCAACGGATATTGATAAGTATTACTTTTGGATTCATAGGGCGACCTGAACAGTTCTCCCCTACGAATTCAAAAGTAATACTTACCGATATCC
>JAOTQK010000005.1:3946134-3963689 GCA_025642025.1 Rhododendron ferrugineum
CTACAAGCATTTTTCTGAATGAACTTGCTGTATGGACACTAGAATAAATGAATAACACTTCGTTGAAATATTTAGCCGGTATTTTCTCTATTTGTGTTTTTTTTTTCTTGTTGGGGAGATCTTTTTGAGTGATTTACTGCTAGTATAATATGGAGTTTTGTCTTGTAATGCTCTATGGTTGGGTATTGATGAACTGAATCAAATCCTTTCGACGTGCTCCATTTATTACATATTGTCTTGGACTTTTAATCCCCATGGAATGCTGCCTGGATTGAGCAACATGCTATTAACCTTATAGATTGTTACCTTTTCAATACAGGCTTCATATGCTGCATACGGTACAAGTCCACAAATATCAACATCCTTACCCCAGAATGCTACTTATGGTGCTTATCCTCCCTCGTATCCAGTCCAGGTAACTCCAGTTTGTTCCATTCATTCTAACTGATCATTTTACAAACTTGTCGATTTGTTGTACTTCAAGGTAGATCAAACTGTTCGTCCTTAAGACTAGAACAGCCACTCTAATCTTAACCCAAACAATTAATAGCCTTGTTTGTTGTAGCTTCGGAGTGTTTACAATTGTATTTAGTTATTTATTTCGGGTGTTTGTGGACAATATTTTTTACAGTTTCTGCTAACCTTTGAACAGAAAACGAATTGTATTTTAGTGCATTTAGCTTCCCCTTACAGATTTGGAACTCTTACCATAAAATTCATGCATGGTTATAAGTCATTCACATTCTTAACCTCTGGGGCCGGCCTTAATTTGTGCGTGATTGGATAACTGTAGTAGTAGACTCGTTTGATTTACTTCCTATTCTGCTGAAGTGGAAAAAACCTTCTCAGTCCAAATAATAGAGTTGGGTCTACTTTTGAGAGTTCTGTAAATAGGATTTGCCGTTGATGGATAGCACACTTTTTCCATTCAGATGGAGTGTTTTGTTGAGAATCATATCTTGTTTGGACGAATGAAAGAGGTGAGAAGTACAGAGAAATAGTGAATACATACAAGATCTATTTTGTCTCCTCACCAAAAAACGTTAAGATTTGATGAGACATTATATTTCTTTGCTTTTCTCACCAAACTCCTCCATCCAAACCGATGTCGATGTTAGCGCACTACTTATAATTTGAGTTTCTGCCTCCTCATCTCTGCAGGCCTACCCCCAGCAGCAAGGATATGCACAACCAGCGACAGCAGTGGCTTTGACTCCAGCACAGCAGCCTGGTTCAGTTGCTCCTCAGGCCTCTTATGCCAGTTACTAAAGATTGGGCAAGTTTTTTGTAGTGCCACCTGTAACTTGTCTTTCCCTCGTCGTTGGCATCGACCACCATTTAACTTGTACAACACTTTTCTCGGACACGGGTGCACGATATGAGTAGCTGTTAGTCTAGTTAACTGACCAGAGTTCAATGTTGAAACTTCGATCGATACTGAAATGGCAGCAGAACTGGGATTGTGGCTTTTTGGTGGAGTATATCATCCATCACATCTTGTGGCCTTTTGGTTATCGTCTCATAGCCTTGGGGTCGCTGAGGTTTGAATGAGATGGTTTGGTAATGGTGGTTTATGTTTTGGTGGTAGTAATTCATATACTCGTGCTGGATGTTTTGTGAAAGCAATAAATATGGTTATTTGCACTATACAGGGTATTATTGTTGTTTATTTATGGGTTCTCTTCTCTTGGTTATTTTCGATATTGCTTCAATTGTTTACTGATAGACTCGCTTGGCATCAAGGGCCAAAAAATAGAGAATGATCTTTCCTTGATAAGATTGGGCCAATAATGTCTCTCTTTTCATAAAAATTGCCCTAAAAGTGATGTCCTAAAAATTGGTAGGCGCTAGTCAGGCATAAAAAGGCACTTATGTGTCGATTAGTCGGCTGCCTAATGCCTAGTCAGGAACTAGGAGATGACTAGTCAAGTCTAATCTAGGCGCTGGATCACCGCCTAGAACTGAGGCGGGGATTAGTTGGTTGACCTTTAGAACACCGGTGGGGACTAGTCGGCTGATGTTTAGAACACTGCATGAAAGGAGAGCGTATGAAATAGGCTTTTAGTAGTCTGGAACACTAGTGTTTTTTCGTAATCATCTTACTTATTTTCTAATGCTTGAAAAATTGTTAAATGTTTTTTTATCTAAGCAGTATACATAAGCGGAATTAGGGGTAGTTAATAAAAGTAGTTCACCAATCGGGGGTCTAAAGGCCGTAGCTCTGAACCACAAATGTCTTCGATGGGACGAATCATGAAATACTATCAAGCGGAGTTAGGGGTAGTTAATAAATTAGTTCACAGGTCAGGGGGGGTCTAAAACTGTTCATAGTTCTGAACCACAAATACCTCCACGAAAATGGATCGGGAAATACCATTGGACTACGAGCCTTTTTTTTTTTCGGTTTTCTCAAAATGGGAAATTTTTGAATCATTTGCGAGGGTGGAAAAGGAAAAACCCAAACCCACGTGCAATTTTGATTAATTTCCATATTAAGCAGGCCCTACCGTTAAAACCAACTTCTCTAGATCTTCTGTGTCAGTCCAAAAATATCGACCGCCAAATCACCTACTACCGGTTCACCAACCCCTGCTTCAAAATCAACCGTCGATTCTGCTGACTCTTACCCTATTCTCCTAATCAACGCTCTCGATTTCATGGACTTACTAAACCGCCATACAACGCGTTACATTAAAGCCGCTTGTAATAGTAAAAATTATACAGTGCAGTGAACCAGGCCCCTACTTTCTCTCTCTCTCTCTCTCTCTCCAGATCTACTCCTCCGCCTCTTCGTCTTCCATCAGTTTACTCTCTCGAGTCTCTCCTAAAGATTTTCTCTCTCTCTCTCTCTCTCTAAAATCTGGAAACTGTTCTCTCTCTGCAAAAAGTATAATATCTCGTACAAGTAATTCTTAACCTCTCTCACAAATCGAAAGAGGAATTATTACTAATAAAAGATTCTGTTAGGAGATTTCTGTCGTTTTACAATTTACTGATTTAAAACTGTTCTGTTTGTGGGAACCCTAGGGTTTGGGATTTAGGGCTTGGAAAAGTTATTGCTTTTGAAGATTCGTTTCTTTGCTTCTGCTGCGTGCTCTGTTTTAGAGAGCGAGAATGGCGAGTGGGTACCCAGGCGCTGTTAGTGCTTCCCAGGTGATTCAGTCAATTGGCCAATTTATTTGCTATTTGTGTTTTTTTTTTTCTTTCAGAATTTTAACGTGTGTTTTTTGTTTTGTTTTCTTAGATTGGTTCGTATTTTGTGGGACAGTATTATCAGGTTCTTCAACAGCAACCCGATTTCGCTCACCAGTTCTACACTGATGCAAGCAACATGATTCGGGTCGATGGGGATTCGACTGAGTCGGCTTCGGCATTGTTGGTAATGTGTTGGATTTTGCCGTGGTTTTTGATTGACCACCTGTGTATCTGTTGATCTTTTATTTTTTGATGCTGCATTTATCCGTTGATTTCGGACCCTTCGGTTAGTTATTCACGTGTTTCGAATGAAAGGTTAGAATTTGTGTCGCAAGTTTTCTTGTTGCAGCTCCATGTCACTAGATAGTATAGTCCTCGCCCAATTTCGTTTCGCATGATGCATCTTGGAAGGTATGGTTGTTCAAGTCTTATTCCGCGTGTTAAAAACTCGAGTTTCTCGCATGAGAGAGGAAGAATTTATCAGGTTACTTGCGAGAAAAAATATTTGATTTGTCGAAATCCGAATGTCAAAATCTGAATGTGGAAATCTGAAAACTATGCCTCATCAAGTTGGTTTACTAGTTAGATGACAATAACCAGGGGTAAGAGGGATGCTCATTTAACAGAGTGTGAGAAAATTGAAGATTAGGTGTGAGCCCCGTAATTTGGTTCTAATTCAGATTAGCTTCTTCATGATCCAGAACGTCTGTTAGTTTTCTGGACATGAATAAAGAATACATATGGTTGATTCTCGAGGCAGTGGGTAATAATATAGTGTTCTTTTCAATATTTCTCCGCTGGTAACTAGGGAAGACATTGCATCTTCTTAGATGTAGTTCTCTATTCATACTCTGTGCAGGTCTGTTGGCTTTGCTTCATTCAGCTTTTGTTGTTCATGTTATAGGGCTTCTTGTGTTTGACCCATGAAAATTTTCTTTTCCTTCTGTGCAGCAAATTCATACGCTTGTAATGTCACTTAATTTTACTGAAATTGAGATCAAGACAATTAATTGTCTTGAATCTTGGAGTGGCGGGGTTCTTGTGGTTGTTTCGGGTATTGTTAAAGCCAAAGATTTTAGTGGCAGGAGGAAGTTTGTGCAGACCTTTGTGCTTGCACCTCAGGAGAAGGGTTACTTTGTCCTGAATGACATCTTCCACGTTATGGACGAGGATGTGGTCCACCAACATACACTGCCCGCATTGTTAGAAAACAGAATTGATCCCCAACGGCCTAACTCAACTCCTATTTCAGAGCCACCAGGTATTGTCACTTGTTTTGGTCCTTTTGGATTGTAAAAGTTGAATGTATATATTTTTTAATAATTGAGCATAGTAATGGTTTTTGCTGTTGGACTGAGCAATTGGCAGAAGGCCCAGATGTCTAGGCTACTTCTGTTGTGCCTTGCCAAACCAGTTCAGTCCAGTCCTATGTGGCTTGAATATTAGGATGTGTGTAGTTTTAAGATTGTAGGATGTGGGTTTAATCAAGGAGTGGCCCACAGAATTGTATGCATCAATGGAGTTGTTTAGCTGATTTTACATCATAAAGTTATTTGTTCTCTAAAGTCGTAAACTAGTTGAAGGCAGGAATTCAGGAGTATCAGTATCAAGTCCATGATTTCTGTTGATAGTAAAAGTTTTCTAGTAAATGGTTGTTCGTCCTTTTGCTGCACATATTTGTGGTCCTTAATTGGTAGGTACTCTCTTTCTTTACATTGTTTACATGAATTACCAAAAGCTTTTGAGTTTAATTGATGGTTCTCCATTTTGCATGTAACGTCAATGGAGTATTTTTTGTGTGGCTAATTTGATGATGGTCTTTGCAGTTCCTGACTACGGCTTTGAGGAAGAAGCTAGTGAGTTTGTGAACTCAGTTCATATAGATGGGGATGATGAAGTGGATGACTACAGTGGTGAAGACCAGCAGCCGCAGCAGCTAGATTTTGAAAGTGAAACTGAGTTGGAGGAAACTCCTGCAGAAGATTTATCTGCTTTGCTTCATAAGGTCGTGGAAGCCGAGCCAGAGCCTGTGCATTCTGTTGAGGAGCCCGTTGGAGAGCCTCCAAAACTCACTTATGCTTCCATAGTATGCACTTTTTTCCATTTTCTGCATGTTCTGTGTGTTGGTTATTTCAAACGTCTAAATACCATAGTGGCTCTCCATGCCTCCATGGTTTTAAACAAGCTCAACTGTTTGGATATTGTTTGCTTTCTTAGATCCCAAGCCATTATGGTATATCTTTCCCCTGAATTTTTTTAAGAAATTCAACCGTGCCCCTGGTGCAGTCCATCACTTGTACATTGTGGAACCCAAGCATCTTTGCACTTATGCATGCATGTGAACCACAACTATAAACAGAAAAGCCTTTTTGGGAAGTTTTTTGTTGAGCATTTTATTTTTCACTTAAGTTGGTGCTTCATTGCACTTATACCTCTTTTTTCCACGTGTTGTTTCAAACATTGAAACTTGAAAGTTGCGAGCTGCTAAAGGGCCATCTGTTCCATCAGTCACTCCTCGGCCATCTTTTACGAAGAGCACCCCACCTGCATCAGAGTGGCATCATCCACAGCCTGCTGCATCAGAGTGGCATCATCCACAGCCTGCTGCTTTGCCGTCGATTGTGCCTGAGTCTAGATTGGAGGTACCAGAGGAAAATCCATCACTGGCCGAAGAAGGTGATTTTTGCCATTTCTTTTCGTTCCCCTTTGTTTATGGTTTGACTTCTGACATAGTTTACAGTAACATCTCTTGTTTAACCCTGCCAAACGTTAGTGGCTTCATTATTACTTATAATTATTACTGCTCATCGAATAAGTCATTAATACTGCTTGTGGCAGTACTATTTGGTATGAAAACATAATGCCTATGCACACTTTTTGGAGTCTGGAGCAGATTCTGTTGGTATTTTGGACCCTATCATGGAGATGAGGCCCTCAGAAATCTCATCTTAGCAGCAAGTTCTTTGATTGGAATCTGACCCTTCATTTCCATTTTAACTTTGGTGAAACCAGAAAAAGAAATGTTGTCCACGAGAGAGAGAGAGAACCTATAGTCTTTCCTAGCTGATAGAAAAGAACCTACAGTACTTGGGTAACATAAATGTTAAGTGGAGCAGTGAATAGATGGTCGAAATGACTCATGAGACAAAATTGTGAGACTTTATGCCTGTTCTTAGGGAGCCCAGACTTAATGCTTCTTAACTAAATTTCTTGCATTTGAAGTCTTCAAATTTCGTAGACTGGCTGTGGTGCCTTACCATACTGTTGGAATTGGCTTCAGATTCATTATCATTTACGTCATGTTATCTTGTCATTGGATGACTATTTTGCATCCTAGTCCTTAATTCATAAAAAAATGTCGAGGACAAACAGCAGGCTGATTATTTATGACATGTTCTTTTCAGGTGAATTAAAATCTGTCTATGTGAGGAACTTGCCATCTACTGTTTCTGCTGCTGATATTGAGCAGGAGTTTAAGACCTTTGGAAGAATCACAGCTGATGGTGTGTTCATCAGGAATAGAAAGGTAATTTTTTTACTCTATGCGCATTTGGGTATATGTTAACGTATTTGGATCTTGCTAACAACTTCCCTCTAGGCAGTGGGTAAGGTGCAAAAAGTTTCTAAGAATTGACAACTTCAATACATTCAACGCTTCTCAATCCACTTTTATTGATTTTTCTACATGCTTTACATGTTGTAATGCACTTCTTGCAGCTTAACCACCGTTCGAGTGGGTTGTGGAATGTATATTTTTAAGTAGGGTTAATTACATTATGGTCTTGAATTGGGAGGTGGACCTAGGATAAATTCTATTGTCTTACTAAAGTTGTGATTTGGTCATAGTAATGGACAATAAAATGTATAATATAGGCATATATATCCCTACAATCATATCAATAACAAAATCTTTTCATGTGATCTAGGAAGAGTAATTATAGGAGTTGCCAAATCTTTTTATGTAATCAATGAAGAGTAAATATAAGAATTTAGCCATTTCAAAAGAGTAATTAAATCATATTTTAAGATTGTATAGCAATTAAGAATGACAAAAACTGTTTCTATTTTCTCCCTCTCCCCTTCGTTTCCTCCTCCGTTACACCATTTTGAGCTACTCTTGTATGTTCTCACTGTGAGAAAAAACACCTGATCAGAGGTGTGTATTGTGGTTAGAAATCAATGCGTGCACTCCAAAAAACACGCCATCACCATAGGGACCTAATTTTACTCTTCATATTTCTTCATGATACACATCTACACTCCAAAGTCCATAACACCTTTACATCGTCCTCCAACGGTATCTTTTGACTCCAGCAGTAGTCTTCCGTATTTTATTTTTGACTAGCTGTTTCCAATGTGGAAATATTATTTGATTCTTAGCTGCTATTGATCTTAGCAATAATTGGGGGAATCTTAATTCAGTATGACTAATAAAAGAATGACATAAACGAGGGAATGTAGGAATACTTTTACTGTTAAGATCTCATAAAACTAGATTGCTTGGGATAGGATTGTTTTGTAAGGTTTATTCTAAATTTAGGACCTCTCGTCGAATCACCCTTTGAAGTATATTTGAAAGGAATCTGATATGGCAATTGATGTGCAGGATATTGGTGTGTGCTATGCCTTTGTTGAGTTTGAAGACCTCCAGGCTGTTCAAAATGCTGTCAAGGTTTGAAATTTCTAGTTAGTTCTTTTGAATAATCAATGCTAGTCCTGTCCTTCCAAAACAAATAAGTGTGGATGCATTTTCATTTGATAGCCTATGTGTTATATTATCATTTTGTGGTTTTATTTTCTTGCTAGTAATGTAGTTGAGTTGTAAACCTGTCTTATGAAGGATGGATTATTACCGGGAATCTGTTTGTCTGCAGAGCGTGTGGGAAACTTTACTGGGATTTATCATTAGATAATTTGCTTCATAATGTTGCCAAGCTACATGATTACTTATCAATAAAAAGTAAAATGTTTTTGTGCTGTATGATTTAACAGTATTCTATAGATGAGATTCATGACTTGGAAAGGCCTTCACTTGAAGTCTGACAAAATGGCTCCTTAGTGCATAAGAATCGTGGGCATCGTTTTCTTTTTCGCCCCCCTTTTTTTTCTTCTCCTAATAAGTAATATGTAATAAGAAGTATCTTATGAAGATGCTATCAGGGCGCAACCTTGTACAAGTGGAGTGCATAAAACAGAGAAAAAACCCTGAACTCTCTGGATCTCAGCTGGGATGCACGTCTCTCTAAAACTCTACAGAATAATACAAGAAAAGGGAAGATCCTTTCTACACAACTAAATCAAGTAGAGAGCACCATCCCCTTCAGGACATTAATAGAACTCTTTTCCTGCAAAAGATCCAAAGTTTTCCCTCTAAATTGCACCACATAATTGAAAGGGGCACTATATTTGAAACCTCATATTCCACTCTTCTGGAAGGACTGGCACCCACGCTGCTAAAAATAAAAAAGAGCCTCTGGGGAATGCGGCATGACCCACATTTTTAGCTTAATATAACTTCCTATCAGTGGTTTATGTTTTGTGATCGTTGAACGAGCTTTTTCATCCCCTTTCCTGGATTTTGTCTTGTGAAACCAAATGATAAGTCTGGCAGTGTCAATTGTGCCTTCCTTTGGTTGGACTCTTGACATAATCTCCTATTTGTGTTGATTTTCTTTTCTAGGCATCTCCAATACAGTTGGCTGGAAAGACGGTCTATATCGAGGAGAGGAGAGCAAACAGCAGCGGTGTTGCTTTTCGAGGTGGCAGTATGCATCACAATCTGCTTTTTACTTTGAATTGTTATTGCTGAAGTGGATCAATTAGATTCTTATAATGCATGGTTTTGTTGCTTCGTTATCTCAATCTGACCCTTGTGTTCTATGTGCACGTTTGATTGTCAGATTGTTTTTAGGAAGGATTGGATAAGATGGGATTAAGGATGGGGATGGAGGTGACAAGTGGGGTCCATGGATAATAGATGGGATTATATGAATTCTGGGATTAGTTGTTTCATGTTTGGTTAGAGTGAGATAAAGATGATAGCAATTATTTTTGACCGTTGGATGAGGAGGGAGATAATCCGGGAAAGGGGGACTAGCTAATACCACCCTCCTTGCACCCGAGATGGTGTACCTCTGTACCGAGATGTTTTGGGTCATTAGATTGTGTAATTTTCTTTTTTAATGTTTCAAAGTTGTTATGTGATCCAATGGCCGGAAATGTACCGGTACAGGGGTATAGAGAATTTTGGTACGGAGGATTTGATTCCCTCTCCTTGGTATTAGTTAATCCCCGACATGGGGTAAATGGACAAATAATCCACCTTTGTCCAATCCTGCCCTTAATCACGTGTGCCAACAAACGCCGGACTATAAAAAAAGGGGAATATGTGGGCCCACCCCTTAGTCCCACCTCTATTATCATGCAATCGAACATGCCTTATGGTGATTCTATTGGGTTGAAGTTGCATCTGGTTGTATTGATCTGTTGAGAACTAATTTGGGACTAATTGTGTGCTAGCCGAAGTTGGCGTAAGATTACCCTGAAGAAAGCATTTGTCTTAAGATGGAATATATGCTCCGTGGGTTTATTGGCTGCATCTACTCCCAATTTTTGTTTAACAAATAGGATGCACATCATGTCTACTACACTTCCTACTTTTTGTTGACATCCTTTTGCCTTTCATATTGTCTTGAACAGGAAGGGGAAGAGGCAGAGGAAGTTACCAATCTGATACTCTCAGAGGGCGTGTTGGTGGGCGGAGTTCTGGCAGGGGAAATCAAGACGGGGGAGACTTCAACAAATCACGAGGCAATGGTTTTCGTGGTGGTTTATAATTGAATGATCATAACAACCCGGTTCAACAAGGGCATATCCATATTCCTAGTCAAACGTTATCGGGCTTAGGTAGATTGGTCCTTTACGGTCTTCAACTGCCACAGTTTCTTTCAAGGCTTCTATCGAACATGTATTCGTGGTGTTTTCGGTTTTGCATGGATGCTTGTGAGTCGTCAGAGACATGTTTGTTCTATTTTTACCCATTGAGTTCATGTATGCTTCCCCAGACCCCGCAATGGCGAGAGCCTCGTGCACTGGGTTTGCCCTTTTTTGAGTTCATGTATGCTTCTTTCCCCTTGGTTGTTTTTTATCCTGCAATTCAAGAGGGAATAGTTATATTTTTGAGTGAGATGTCCGAAGGTTTGCCGTGAAAAGCTGGTTTATGGGTGACAGTCTGTTATTTTCATCTGGATCATCTTGTGTTGTTTGACGTCTTGCAGATGTTTTCCGTGAAACCGGTTCAACCTATAGCCACAAGTGAATTCTCCCAACGGGAATGCTTTTGCGGTTGGTTTCCCGGTGGATTGGCGTTAAGTTTGAGTTATGAAACAGAGTAAGGCGCGTTTATACCTTGAGCCCGACCTCCCTAGCTTAAGTTTCGTGTACTGGATTGTACTTCTGAAAGTATTTTTTGAATTATGAGTTGTATTTCTGCTTTTGTAATCCTAGTTGTAGCAGATAGGGTTTTTTTTTGGGGTATCTCTAATTGAATTCTAATATGGAGTATATAACCTTGTGATAAAATGTAAAATCCTTTTTACAATCATTTGGTACACTTCCAACCGTGGGGAGACAATACCAGCAAGAACTGGAGTATAATGACAGCATTTCTAGTTTTATAATTAATCAAATAAGGCTCCAGTTGTCCCAGATGTTATGAGTAGTTGAACAAAACTGATGAAATTATTGTAAGGAGAGCTCCTCATCTGCAGATGGCTTATAGGACGATAATCTTTTCTTTCGTGTTAAGCAGTTGCAGAAGCCATGGCTCCATTTTGGTAATGCGAGGGCAAAACGCAGGTATCATCTCCATCCTCATCTTCCTCTGTTTCCCACAAGAAACTAGCATATGCTGCGTGAACATGGCTGAAACAAAGAGAGGAGAGAGAAGTTAGAAGACATCACTTGTTTTTCGTTTCTGGGTTTTAGTTTTTCGTTGTTTCCATTATTACAGTTGAAAAGTACGAAGAACGCTTATAAGATATATCTTGGAAAGCAGTATATATGTTTACGAATTCATCAGTTTTCGTAAACAAATTTTCGGAGAACTGGAAACAAACCTGTCCGCAGGGGCGGCATGAACTGCTCGTTCAAAGTAGCTTAAAGCTCTATCTAGATCACGATGGAGCTCCCACACCAGTTTAGCATATTGAGACAGTACATCACCATCCTTAGGATCTGCCAATATTGCCCTGGAGTAATATTCCTCTGCCCTCCTTAGATCTCCTTTGGACTGCCCAAACAAATATTTGAAATGTTTTAACATAAAAATTAACACAATTCTTTTTCAAGAGTCTCCCAAGAAACCAAAATAGAACAAAAACAACTAAAGAGCAATGATAGGTGCACAAATATTTGTACACAAATTTGGAGCCAGATGAGTCTAGAACTGCACGAGTCTGGAACCATCCGATGCACGTGAGTGTGTATGTATATATATATATATATATATATATATATACGGGGCGGTTCAAGAGACACCCAAAAAAATACCTAAAAAAACACCCCATAGTTCCCGATCAAATATATATATATATATATATATATTTTATAAGAGCTATATATATATATATATTTTATAAGAGCTATAATCTGATGCACGTTAGTATTTATTATTTTATAAAGTCCGATTTCGGATGTCATACATCTATATCTAGATTTGTGCAAACAAAATTATTCAGACAAAAGAAAAGAAAAAAAGGACTCACTTCATATAGAAATTGAGCATAATTCCTCAAGCACAAAGGATTGCCTGGATTTTCCTCCACCAGCCTCTTGTAATGCTCCTCAACGCCGGGCTGGTTCCCCTCGCCGCTACCTCCACCAGCACCACAACCACCACCGCCGCCGCCGCCACTACCGCCATTGTTATGATGACTTCCTCCACCAAAACCGATATCAAAACTGTCAACCCCAAGCCCTCTAGCAAGATACATCTCTGGACCACTATGCTCTTTTACCAGAAGTCTGATTTCCTCATCCAAATCCATACTCTGTTTCTCCACATTCAGTGCCCTGTTTCTCACACCCATGTATTTTTCCTCTCCTTCCATTGAATTCTCAAAACACCCACTATTAGTTCCCTCAAATTCTTCTCTCTCCGACCCCTCATCTTCTTCTTCCTCCTCACTGTCAATGACATCTTCATACCTATTCCTCGCTTTGTGAGAATGAAAAGATGGGATTGTTTCCAAATGGGACCAATTTGGTCTCCGCGAAATAAACTTCTTGGGCGGTTTTGGAATGGTACTGAATTCATCATCACTTTTGCAAGGGTCATTGGCTATTAATCCTTCCAGATTTCCTTCAGACTGAGCTCTTCGGAACCCATTGTTGGTACCAACAGATAGATCAGAGATGGCAGGAGAGATGGGGGAGGAGTTGATCGAAAGTTGTGCGTAGTTTAGGGGCCCGGAATGGTGAAAAGAGAGCTTCTGGTGCGCGGCGGTCGGCGGGTGCTTGAGGGTGGCGTAGGGGTCGGAGTTGTGGTGGTGGTGGTGGTGGTTGGGAGTTTCTGAGAAGGAAGAGAGGAGGGATCCAAGAACTGGTGTTGAAGAACTCCTAAGCAGCATTTTGTTCTTCTCTCTGTTGTGATATGTTCCCTTGCTAGTTTTCTGTGGAGGAGAAAAAGATGAGTATTGTGACAACAAACTGTGATAAGAGATACAAGTTGTAGTAGCACACAGGTAACAGGTTTGTGAGATTGTTTTGATATCGGGCCAACTTATGTATACCTTAACTAATTCTTTTAGAAAAAAAAAAGGTTCAAAAAATTGAGATCATTGCTCATCATCCAAAAATAGTTTAATTGCCAAGCGGGTAATTTTTTTGCTCGGTGAAAAGGTGGGCTGGGGCGATCAGCATAGTTGACCTCCTTGGGCGTAATCCCAGGGGAATCCACTCGTCATGAAATGTTTGAATTTGAGCTATAGTTGACCCGTCCACCAAAATACAAGTGGACATGAGGCTCCTATAATCCAACTATCGGGTCCAAGTTGACTCGAACTCGGGACCAATGGGAGGGGGAGTGTTCTAACTCGGCTGCCTCACCTTCGCTTTAGGGGCCCGGATTTGATGGCAAAAGTCTCCCTAAAAAGTTGGGAAGAGCATGAAGCTCATGATTATGACTCTATGAGTCCATGAGTAGCCAAAAGTGGTTGATAAAACATTGCAAGAGAGACGGTGAGTTCCCTCAAATGAATAAACAAAAGATTTCTGGTAATAAATGGGGAGAGAGAAACAAATCGGGACACGGGCGAGTCTAAAACTGTCTGATATACGTGGGCCTCTGCTGTGAAACTCACGTGCATCGAAAAGCTCCGAACCCGGCCGAATTTGTGTTCAATTTCTATGCCTTTTCTTTTCCTTTCCAAAGCATGGGAACAAGTAATACAGTCAGTCTTTTGGAGAACATATATATGCATATATATAACATTCAACCAAAATCTCAAGAATTTAGGATCTTCATGGGAGAGAAGAATGAAGCACATTTACCTCTTTTGAGATGTGAACCAATTGCTAGCAGAGCTCTGCAGAAACTTCCTTCTTTTGGTAAAAAGGAAAGAGAAGAACAGATACTATTTTCTGCTTGATTTGAAACCTCAAGCTCTTTGTTCCTTTCAATTTACTAAATACAAGCATTTTAGTACTAGTATATAGTATATATATAGTCACATATCAGGGACAATTTTTGTATGGTAGAGAGTGCACCAATCCAGTTGTCAGAGAAAAAAGACAGTTTGTACTCTTCTTTAAAGGTTAAGAAGAAGAAGGTTCACAACTTGTTCTTTCACATGGACCCTTATGCTCGAGAAAATTTTCAGTGCTGAGCGGGCACCACGTGGTGCCTGAGCAGAACATCCCAAACGTCTATTCCTTTTTTGGACTGTTCAGATTTGGAGAGAAGAAAAAAGGAGAGAGAGTGGTCGGGTGAGAGGGTTTCAATCTGGGCGTCCAACACAATTTGGACAGTCCGGACACGCTGCTCGGGCACCACGTGGTACCCACCCGGCACCCAAAAATATCTCCTTATGCTCCGTTTGGATGCATTGAAAAACCAAATTTGATTATGCAGAGAGTTGCCTCACCTAACGAGGCTCCATTATTTCTTGGAAAGAACAGAGGCTAGACCACAACCGCGTTGTGCAAATGAGGCACGTTTTTTTTTTTCCTTTCTCTGCATGGTCTACCCAGAAGTCCTCTGGACCTTACACGTGGCACCATCTACCCAGAAGTCCTCTGGACCTTACACGTGGCACCATAGTTTTCGTTTGGAGAATTCTCTGTCCTTTGATGGTCTAGGGTAACACCATTCATGGGTTCTACTTGGCTAGCTTCCGTTTGTTGAATTTTAGTACTTTCAATCATTTTTTATAACTCATGTGTGCGGGTCATTATGCGCACTTCGACTGATTTTTGGGGACCAATCTCGCCTCCTATTTGTGGGATACAGGTTAAAGCCACTCCGAAGGAATTAATAACGGAGAGGTTTCAAACCTGAAATTTAAGAAAGAGAAAATCTAAGTGTCAGACCTTGACTACTAGGCAAACCCCGGGGTTAATTTTACTTCCAATCATTAGATGGACATCTTGTGGTTTTGCTTGCAAAAATTGTATTATTTTTAAGTTATCGTTTTGCGGATCAAACAAACATTATGGGACGGAGTAGTATTTTTCAAAGTTTGAAGGTTTCAATACTATTGGGCGCATTATGCCTCAACGAAACCTGTGAGATCACCCGAAAATTTTATCGCTAATAAAATTGTGAAACTAATAGTAACCATTAATCCACTAATCTTGCAAGCAGTAACTCAAAAGTCATTGAACAACAAATGCTTGACCAAGCTATCACAAGTGCAATACAGTTCAATAAAAGCTATCACAAGTACATCAAACATTAGATACACTTTTTGACGGCCGCTCCGTGAACAGGGTGTTTACGGAGCGGCGCAATCTCAGCCATTCATTCGCGCAATTAATTGCTGAGATTCGTTTTCAATTATAACGGGTCACAATTAACTTTTTCCTGGAAAAATTTCATTAAAATTTGGACCGTCCAAAACACTTTTGAACGACAGCAATTCACTTCCGTAAACAACAACACGACAAGTAAATAGACCAGGGTACCATACTGTACTAGCCCGTACGTACCAAACCAGTAATATAAAATAGTAAACGTATTTTGGTGATCTATACTGGCCAAAATACCAATCTGTATGGTTGATACTAGGCGTATCGGCTTATACCGAGCTTGTATCGGAATCTCGACCATTATAGAAATAATAGTGATATTTTCCTTTGATAGAAAAAGGCTTGAATTTTAGATAACTAGTAATTGCTCAATGCTTTCTAAACATAGTCTAAATGAAGTATCAAACCCCACTTTTTTGAATTTTTTTTATGGATACAACGGTTCTTTTTAACGCCATCTCACATGAGGTGAGTCCCGGATATGCGTATGGTCTCACCTCATGCGAAAGGAGCATTATAAATAACCGTGAATTAGAAAAAAATTCTTTCTTCCAACAAAATCTACTTCTTGAAAATTTTCATTTTAAGAATAAACTTCAAATATGGTTCATCTAACCAAGTTCATAAAATAGTTTAATACAACAAATGTTACCAAATCTGTTTAATTCTGTTAGTTGCATTCAGGGATAGCATCAGAGATATTAAAAATGTATAATCATACGGGATTCCAACTCGAATTCAATTTTTTGAACGTCCACTCACTCAAAAGTGACACCCCTATCGCACTTGTTTCCTTAACTGACCTAGAAAAATAGAAAAGCAAAATAGTTCCAAGATTACATATAACCAAGTAAAGAATAGAGTTTGAAACTCTGCCTACCCAAAAGGCTCCAACAAAAAATTTGCAATCTTCAATTCCAGATAGATCATGAAACTCCAAATTATCTAAACCAACAGCTCAAGTTATATTGAACGACAATTTTGTTCTCTTACCTATTAGTTAAAAATAAAAAAAATCTGACGTGAAAAATTACTATTGGCCGCGAAGAATTACTCCTGGCAGCAAAATATTACTCATGGCTGCAAAATATTACTCCTGGTCGCGAAGAATTACTCTTGGCCACTTCGAATTACTCCTGATCGCGAAGAATTACTCATGCTGCGAAGAATTACTCTTGGCTGCAAAGAATTACTACTGGCCGCGAAGAATTACTCTTGGCCTCATCGAATTGCACTTGGCCGCACATAATTGCACTTGGCCGCAAAGAAAGTAATTCGATGCGGCCAAGTGCAATTAGATGCGGAAGCAATTCGATGCGGCCAAGAGCAATTCGTAGCAGCCAAAGGTAATTCGATGCGTCCAAGTGCAATTCGTAGCGGCCAAGAGTAATTCTTCGCGGCCAAGAGCAATTTGAGGCGGCCAAGTGCAATTCGTAGCGTCCAAGTGCAATTCGATGCGGCCAAGAGTAATTCGATGCCAAAAGTAGTTCGATGCGGCCAAGTGCAATTCAATGCGGCTAAGTGCAATTTGATGCGGCTAAGTGCAATTTGATGCGGCCAAGAGTACTAATTCATTGCGGCCAAATGTAAGTAATTTTTGCGGCCAAGAGTAATTCATTGCGGCCAAGAGTAATTCTTTGTGGCTAAGAGTAATTATTTGCGGCAAATAGTAATTTTCGGTGTACTTCTAATCTCAGCTATTGGCTACAATGGTTGAGATGAAGTGTCCTTTTTTGTTTTCCCGGAATGCTCCCCTATATATATTCTTCAAATTAGCACAGAATTTGAAATTTTTTGGTATTCTTCTCTCTTCTTTTTTTTTGAAAAATCATAGAGATATTAATGTACAGTTGTTAGGAGTAAACAAACTCACACGGCAATTGTGTAATATGTACAAAAAGTGAGTACTTTACTCAAAGGAGGAGAATGAGCCTAAACCATTGGATCAAAATAATCATCCATTACAACAACTTATCTTTTGTTAAGTATGGTTGAGCCCTACACGGCTACACCCTTGCGTTATGTACTATAAAAAATTAAGTTAAATAAGAAAATTAATTCCAATGCGGAAACACAAGCACATGTATATTTTCGTTGGCTTTCAACTTTCAACCTGATGAAGGCGAAAATGAAACTATGACTTAGAATCAAGATGCAACAAAATCAATACATTTGTTGTCACCAACATATTACAATGAATCAAATAATATATAATTAATCAATTTTTTCCCCTCAATCACTCAACCAACTAAACATTTAGCAATCTGAATACATTTCAAAAAATGATAGGGCCCACACGCGCACACGCACACATATATACGTGTGTGTATATA
>JAOTQK010000005.1:3981294-3993088 GCA_025642025.1 Rhododendron ferrugineum
TCTCTCTATCTCTCTCTACTTATTACCCCTACTATTTTTCAAAAAACTTTTCAAATTCCAATCCAAACAAAGCATAAACTAGGAAAATTGCACGAGGCAAATGGATGGAGACTGATACCAGTATCAAATCAGCAGCTGGCAAAAATTCAACTTGATGGGTCACGAAAATCACGGTCTTAGCAGCTAGCGCTGTCTGTATGTATTCCTGCAGTTTCATATCATATGTTCAGCCAAACTCTGACCAATTATACTGTACCACAGAATACACAATAAGGAGTACTAACCTTGAACAATTCAGATCCTGTGTGCGCGTCAACAGCACTGAAGGGATCATCGAGTAGATAAACGTCTGCATCTTGATAAAGGGCTCTAGCAAGCTGCACACGTTGCTTCTGGCCACCACTCAGATTTATACCTCTATCGCCAATGATGGTCTGATCTCCATGGGAGAAAAGCTCCAGATCTTTTTTTAGTGAACAGGCATGGATGACATTCTTGTACTTGGCCTTATCCATTTGACCACCAAAAAGTATGTTTTCTTCTATATTTCCCGATTGTATCCAAGCTGATTGAGGGACATAAGCAGCAGAACCACATACTCTAACCTAAGCAGACGCACAAAAAGAAAATTTATATTGTGAACTGTAGTCCCAGCAAGGAACAAAATTTCCTTTCCTTTCAACTCGAAGTGGCAAAAAGTTTCTATGTCCTAACCAACCGAAACAAAACACTAGTGGAACAAGAAGTTCCAATCTTTCCACTGAAACAGAGTGTAATGCTATGTAATGTACCGGAGCATTGAGATGTTTCAGATTCAACAACTATTACAGGAATCCTACAATTATCAATCTCATACATTTCCATTTAGCTTTGACATTCCTTTAATGTTTCCAAAAATGTTTCTCTTTCCTAGCTGACTGAACAATATAGCGAAAGGAAATTTTTTATCCTTGAGTCCCAGAGAAAAACAAGGTGACAAAGACAACAGAGAAGTTCAAAGCTAAAAAACAAAACTTACTTCGCCAGAGATTTTTGGAATCTCACCAAGAATGCAAGAAAGAAAGCTCGATTTCCCAGAACCAACCACGCCACACACAGCCACACGCATCCCCCTCTCCACCTTCATTTGGATGCCCGATAAGGTTGGATTCTCAGAAGAAGGGTCCCAACTGAATTCCCCATCCTCAATTTCTATTGCCACATTGGTGATGCCTCTTGGTACAACAATGGTTGCATCCTCCTGCAACTCTTCCTCCTGCAGGAATACCGATATCCTGTCAAGAGACACTTTTGTCTGAGCCATCATCGAAACCAAATCAGGAAAATTTCTAAGGGGTTCTTGTAGGATCCTGAAAGTAGCAAGAGCTGAAAGAACAGCACCTGCTGTAAGCTCACCTCCCAATAATATGGAAGTACCAAAAGTGACAGCTGAAACGAAAATAGGGGAGCTCCAAAAAAAGAATGTTATAAAAGCCTGAGAGTAAAGAGCTTTCCGAAGCCATTTAAACTCGACATTCCTCATTTCTTCTAGCTTCACTCGGTACCTATCCTCCCAAGCTTGAAGCTTGAGAATCCTCATGTTCCTAAGACACTCGGAAGTCTTCCTCATCCTGTCGTCTTTGGCAGCCATTAAATTGTCTTGATAAGTTTCTTGAACTCTTGCCAATGGAACTGTCACAAGAATGGAGATAATGGTGGCAATCAAAGTCGCAACGCTGGCAATCCCAACATTCTTATACAGAATAGCAAGAGCAAGAATTATTTGCAAAGGAAGCATCCAAATGTCATGGAGATACCAAGAGTAGTCCCCTACTCTCTGAACATCAACTGCCATGTAATTCACAATCTCGCCACTAGAGTGACTTTGCTTGGCCACGCTTGAGAGTTTGAGTCCCTTACAATACACCATAGCCGTCAGAGCGGATCTCACATGCATACCCAAAATGTCTACTCCAAGATACCACTGCCTAGTTGTTAAGGTCTCCACCAACTTTGATGTGAAGAATATTCCGGCAAGAATATAACCTTCATGGGGAAAAGTTTCGTTTCCCCCTAAGTAATCCACAAAGTAGCTAATCATGTATGGACCCACATAAGAAACAAGAGTAGTCAAGCCGGCAAAAATGGCATTACAAGCTGCCTCCTTCCAGAAAGACTTGAGGATAGCCCAACCTAAAGAAGGCTGTTTCTGAGGATTTTCAGCTTTCAACTTCTCCCAATTCCCATTCAAAATCTTATAGTTCGCCTTGGACCGATCTTTCGGTGCAAGGAGTGGAATGTCCTTAAGCTCAAGTGGTCTCCTCGCTCCAAGTGAAAGAATTGGGTTCAACCAAGAAAGTGTGACCAAACTAAATAACCCTGCTTCATTATAAGTGGTTACATTAAGACACCCTTCTTCTTCTGGAAGCAATGGCTCTTGAAGATCAGAGTTTCTAAATATTCGTATACCGGTGACACCTCTAATCGCTACGAAACATAGGAAAGCAAGGGCCGGGGTGGCGGCCAAGTTCGCCAAAACATGAGAATTCAAGTTCTTTGAACCTCCCGTTATCATTTGCTTCCCATCAACATACAAAGTACACAAACAAGTGATAAAGGACACAACCCACCATACCCTCAACAAAAGTGGGTATTTCTCAGAGGCCCTGAATTTACAGCCAAGGGCTGAAAAACTCAGGACGGACCAAGCTAAACCCTGAGATGCAGGCAAAACTAGAAGGACCCAATTCGTAAATGTACTACCCTTCCCATCTCTTATTAAACCAACACCATCAAACACTAAAACCATTACTTGCAAAAACAGAACATAGAAGCAACAAAAGACTGAAGCTTTGTATCCAGTACCAATTTCTCTAATCTGAATTTCACAGTCAGCAGTGTTTCGAGCTGAGATTGAAGCTGTGTTTGAATTGAAAGACTCCTTAAAAGTTTGAATTCGACCAACACGTGTGTGTATCAGTCGAGCTGCTACAGTGAAGAGGAAAACTAGGAGCAATGTCAAGTTTATGCAAATTGAGGCTAGTTCCAACGTGGGTAAGCCCAGAAAGGGATTTTTACTGAAGAAGAGGCTCGTACCCATGATAGGTATCAGTCTTGAAATGGGTTAGTTTGCGAAGTTTGTGATTGTTTAGGTGAGGGTGATGGAATCGTTATTAAGGGCATTTCACCGTTCTAAATGGTTTTGTTGTGATCAGTTGCGCGTGAATGATTAAACGAGTGGTGCCAAGTCGCATGGCGGAAAAGACAAATAGGTGTGCAGTGTACTCGTCGGGTAGATAATCTGCAGGCACATTGCACATGCAAACAAACTGAATTTTCTCTCTCTAGGCTCTTTATCTCTCTCTCTCTCTCTCTCTCTCTCTATGTTATCTAAAGAGAGAGAAGTGGACAAGAGGGGTGTGAAATGGAAAACCCAATACGGGAAAATCCAAAAAGACTGACCTGGGTATGGGTTTTTCCGGTGGAAAATGGGTATGCGAGCCGATGGAGATTGCCGAGGCAAATTATGCTAGAGAGAGAGTGAGGAAGAGTAGCAGCACTTATAAAGCTGCTATGAGAGAGAGAATATGTACAAAACCCCACTGCTACCAGTTCAGGTCGGTATGTATGCACATGCAGCTTGTGGTGGTGATTATTTTAGTGCGCTGGAGTCGCTGGACTAAGAGAGAGAAAATGAGAGTAGAGGAGATAACTTCTTTCCGGTTGATGTGTAAACAAGGAGTTTACACAGCGGCCCATCGACACTTTATTGCAATAATTTGAATCGTTCAGATTTTGTATTGTATATAAGCAAAAAATCAGCTCGACTCAATATTAATAGGTCTATCAAAAATTAAATTTTAGTTTATAAAATCAACAGCCTGAATTCTTTCAATAATTTTTAAGTTAAAATGATTCAAACTGTTGATTTTATAAATCAAAATTTAATTTTTGATATATCTATCAATGTTGGGTCAAATTAATTTTTCGCATATATACACTACTTTGCGAGTTCTACAAAATGAACAATTCAAATTACTGCGATAAAGTATCGATAGGGCCCACACACAGCGACGACTCCTTGTTTACACCTCAACCGAAGATTATCTCGTGAGGGAGAGGAGAGGAGAGGAGATACTCCATAAACAACGGTTGCCCCAAGGTTATACTTTACTCCCGTTATTGATGGGGCCGTATCCCAACCAAGTCTGGATTGGGACAAGTTTGGACTTATTGTGAGCACTTTTTAGGTCTACAATAATGATTAAAATCGTTAATTTTTAGAGTTCTGTTGAGAATATTGATCATGCTAAAAATTACGTTGATCGGATATAGTTTGACATGATTTCAAAACGCATTAAGTTTGTAAGAATAAAGGTGTGCAACACTGGATTGCAACCCATTTGACACAATTATTTAAAGATTAATGCATTTCGAAATCATATCAAACGATATCCGATCAACATGATTTTTTCGTGGTCAATATTTTCGACGAATTCTAAAAAAACGAACGGTTCCAATCATTGTTGTGAACCCGAAAAAGACCCACAATCAGTCCAAACTGGTCTCAACCAAAACTGGTTGGGATATGACCCCTTAATTGATGGGTTTGCTTCACATATATATGTACATCAGTATTTTGGGATGGTGTTGTGCACGGTGTATGCACATCGGAACCGTCTATTTAGGTAATCAATGGTTCGGATTGCACCGTGTTATGCGTAATCTCAACCGTCTCGGTAATCCTAACTATTGGTTACCAAGACGAACGGTTCGGATGTTTACATGGCTAGACTTTTGACAATAAAAAATAAACAAGTTATTAATGACTGAATATTAACATCTCTCGTATGTACTCGCCTTTCATTGTCAGGAATACACTTTAACTGTTGTTCGTACTCTCGATGGTCGGGGCTAACTTAAGCGTATCTTAACCATAGTATTTTTCTTACCGATCTGGTCAAAGACAAACCATTGACGCAGGAATTAGAAAATTCAAAAAAAAAAAAAAACTTTCTTGCGACTTCAAGAATAGAATTCGAACTCTGATTACTTAACCGTATCTGATAGGTTTGTTTTCCACGCAATCGACTCTGAAGTCATGCCGCAAGAAAGTAATTTCCTGTGGCACGGATGACCTAACTCTGACCTGACTGAAGAGGAAATTAGTTGAGATGCGTATAAATAAATTGGTCCGAACACCCCCGACAGCTGGGAAAAAAAGAAAAGAAAAATAAGACATCATCTGGTCTCGATAACTACGTTTCACACCCCCAACACTTTTGGGCTAAAATTGTCCAGCCCACAACAATAGCAGATTACAAAAACCTCCGCAGGCCCACAAAAAGCCCATCATCTTCATCCCTTCTTCTTCAGCCCAAAAAATCACCGGAAAAATCACAAACGGCCTTTTCTCTCGGGCGGCGGGCGGCACAACCAACCGAAGCCTATATAAACCGCCGCACTGTCAACTCACACGCACAATGGAAGAAGACGAAGAGGAGATCTACCAGGGAGTCCGAGCTCACTTCCCTGCGACGTTCGGGAAGCAGTCGAAGCCCGTCACCCCTCTCGAATCCCTCCACAACGCCACCCGCCGCCCCTCCGCAGTTGATATTGACCAATCTACCCCTAACGATGACGCCACCGCCAAAGGTTTCCCTTCTCTCTCTTCCTCCTCCAAATCCTGGCTCGACTCCCTCAAGAACTCGAACCCTAGCTCCCGCAACCGCTCTAGCCCTAACCCTGACCCTAACCCGAAACCTAATAATGATGTCGTTATCGGGCCGCCTCGGCCTCCGTTGAATTCGGTAAAAGGTGACGACGACGGTGACGATGATGAGGATGGAATGATTGGGCCGCCTCCGCCGGCGGCTATTAATGATGATGATGAGGAGGAGGAGGATGGTGAGATGATTGGGCCGCCTCGGCCTCCGCCGGGCGATTCAGATGTGGAGGAGGATTCGGACGGGGAAGGAGAGGGTCGGTTTCGGATACCTCTCAGTAATGAGATTGTGTTGAAGGGTCACACTAAGGTAAATCCACTTTTGTTTTTATTTAATTCATTACAAAGGCTTTTTAGTGGTGGGCGTGTTCATGAACTCGTGTTATTTAACTTGTACTTGTATTGTAAGGTCATCCAATGCGATTTTTTGTTGTATGTTGTTTTGTATCGAGAATTTGTTTTTGCGATTGATAGAATGAAGAAGTTCCGAGAGTAGTTATAGCGTCAAGGAGGATTACAAGAGAGCTCACTCTGTTACCGAAAACCAAGTATTCAGATAATGCAGGGCAGGGTTTTGTTTACGAGATCGAAAATCATGAATATCTATTTGAGTGGTTGGGGTTTTATTGAGAAAATTGACTGTAATCTTGGCTGAATGAAATGCTGAAATGTGCACCGTATGTGTTTCTAAGGTGTTAAATATTGCTTTAGGATATTTGGAATAGACTTTGTCAACCTCATGGTTTTTGGAGTAATCATGTTGGCGATGCTTTTGGCAGGTTGTTTCAGCTCTTGCTGTTGATCATTCGGGATCTCGAGTGCTTTCTGGTAGTTATGACTATTCAGTTCGTATGTACGACTTTCAAGGGATGAATGCTCGCTTGCAATCCTTTAGACAGCTGGAGCCATCGGAAGGTCATCAAGTTCGCACTCTCAGCTGGAGTCCGTCAGCTGACCGATTTTTGTGCGTGACTGGCTCAGCCCAAGCTAAGGTACTTTTAGTTACTGCTGAGCTTATAGAATCTGCTTGATAGGATTCATATTTTCGGAAACAATTCTAATAAAGGCCCACCTATACATTTCAGATTTACGACCGGGATGGACTTACTCTTGGTGAGTTCGTTAAGGGGGACATGTATATCCGTGACCTTAAGAATACCAAGGGCCATATAACGGGATTGACTTGTGGGGAGTGGCACCCTAAAACAAAGGAAACAATTTTGACGTCATCAGAGGATGGTTCACTGCGTATATGGGATGTAAATGACTTCAAAAGTCAAAAGCAGGTATACATGTTCAACATGTGCTAAACTCTTATCCATTACATGTGACATTGGCTTCTCAGGCATATGGTAATTTTACAGAAAATGAATGTACAAAGATTGTTTTTGCTGATTTAATTCCCTTGACCATCTTTAAACAAAACCTAACTCAGGAAAAAAGTAAAAGTATCGAAACTGGGTGCAAATGTGAGGCTGGAGAAATAGATACAATAAAGTACCACAACATTGGTAAAAGGCTACAAGCTGTGTCTTTTAATGGTTTGGAATATACGTGTACTTTTTGGTTGGTTTACTCATTTTGCTTTTTTGACGAGTGCATTGAATACTTTCATTGTTGAAGCCCAAACCAATATACACAAGCATAGGGGCATACCCCAGATTACAACCAAAGACCAACAAAGATTAGAAAAACAGCCGACTACTCTAAAGCAGACAAACAACAACCAGCAATCAAAACAAATACAATTGAGAAAAGCATTTTAAGTAGGACACGAAACATTGTATACCCCATCTCTAACTCATTCCTTTATCTGCTTGGGAAGATTATCTACTCACAGTCTGGGACATTATAGGATCCTTTGATTTCTTTTGTCATCTGTACTTGCCAATAACTTAATTATTCCTCCTTGCTTGCTGGTTTCTGTCTCCCACCCGGTTGTGTGTTGTTTGTGCATGCATGTGTGCATGCAAGGACAACATATGACATTTATCAATTTCGACAGAGCAGGGAAAATCAAATTAGCATCTCCAAATTTCGCAAAACAAAAAGATCTTGAAATAGTTGGTGACAGTCCTGACGGAGCGCCTAACACTTCCTGAAATATTGGTTGGGAATGCTATTGAACAACTGTTTGATTATTGTCATTGTGAAAAAACATGAAAAAAGGAGAGAAGAAATCAGTAATCCCCACAGCTAAACAAAAGATTAGATGCGTTCAATTCACGAATTTATAACTGTTGCTCTGTTTATTCAATTTATGCTGGTGATTTAGTCTGGCATGGAAGATGGTCCTTTGGTATTGAGTGTGCTCCTATATGCCGGTTCATTACTGCAGCGTGACCTGATATTAGTGAGGCTTGTAGTACAGCAAGAAGTGATTATTTTACGCTGATTGAGAAAATTTTGTTTGATAGGTGATCAAGCCAAAACTTGCAAGGCCCGGAAGAGTTCCTGTTACCACATGTGCTTGGGATCGTGAGGGAAAAAGCATTGCAGGTGGTATTGGAGATGGTTCTATACAGGTACTACTTCTAAGAGAATAGATACAACCACATGCCTTGTGTGAGGTTCGCACCCCATGTAAGAGTGTTTGCCAAGTGGAAAAAACATCAAAACTGGTACTTTGGAATATTTTGGTATTTCCATAGCATTGATGGACTAGATTTTGGATGGAAGATTAAATGTGTTTCTGTGATGTTTTGAAGTGCCTCTACATCTTGTTAGCTTTCTCTATTAATACTATTATTATTTTATTTACAGATATGGAACCTTAAGCCTGGCTGGGGAAGTAGGCCAGATATATATGTTGAAAAGGGTCACTCAGATGAAATCACTGGACTCAAGTTCTCTAGTGATGGGCAGATTCTACTCTCAAGAAGCTTTGATGAATCATTGAAGGTATTAATTGAGTTTAGATGCTATTCTTTTCACTTGATTGGGCTATAGTTATTCTTACTTATGAGCTGTACGTCAGGTTTGGGATTTGCGCAAAATGAAAGATCCACTCAAGGTGTTTGAGGATCTTCCTAATCATTATGCTCAAACAAATGTAGCCTTTAGTCCGGATGAGCAACTCTTCTTGACTGGAACATCTGTTGAAAGGGAAAGCACAACTGGAGGTTTATTATGCTTTTATGATCGAGCAAAACTCGAACTTGTGTCAAGAGTTGGGATTTCACCGACTGGTAGCGTTGTTCAGTGTACTTGGCACCTGAAACTGAATCAGGTAAACAATGGCATTCTTATTTTTCCCTTGAGATCCTGTATTACTTGGTAAGTACGCAATATAGATATAAACCAAGGAAACTTTTGATATAGCGGGAACACATTGTTCTTCCTTGGGTTCTTGTCCTCCTGAAATTTGGTGGCTAGGAGATCTGAAAAATTTGAAACATTGAAGGCCTTGCCTTTGTTTCCATTTAAAATTTTCGTCTAATCTCTTCTATTAGAAAAATGAAAATGTTTCTGAACATAAGCTATTAAGCACATGAAAGTGTTTGTATGCCACATATTGCCTTACTGAAAGCCTGTCTCTTTGTTTTCAAGATATTTGCGACAATTGGGGATAAACACCAAGGAGGAACTCACATCCTATACGATCCAACCCTCAGTGAGAGAGGAGCTCTTGTTTGTGTTTCGCGTGCACCAAGGAAAAAGTCGGTTGATGATTACGAAGCAAAACCAGTGATACACAACCCTCATGCACTCCCCTTGTTTAGAGATCAACCAAGTCGTAAGCGTCAGAGGGAGAAGATATTGAAAGACCCAATGAAGTCTCATAAGCCTGAAATTCCAATGACAGGACCAGGTCATGGTGGAAGAGTTGGTTCAACAAAAGGAACCTTGTTAACTCAGTACCTTCTTAAGGTATAGTAATACCATTTGTTCGCCATGTTTTCCAATTCTTTATAGCAGGAATTAAGATAGTGAGATTTATGAACTTCTGATTTTGTTATTGCAGCAAGGAGGGTTGATAAAGGAGACATGGATGGATGAAGATCCTAGAGAAGCTATTCTGAAATACGCTGATGTTGCAGCAAAAGAACCGAAATTCATTGCTCCTGCATATGCACAAACTCAGCCTGAAACTGTTTTTGCAAAATCGGATTCTGAGGATGAAGAGAAGTGATCTGAATATGTTTGACCTTTGCAGTTGTAATTCATACTGCCCAAGGTGGTACTTCTTTTTTCCCGACAACTTATGTCTTTGCTTTTTTCGCAGTTCCTATTGGTTTTCTGCTACTATTTACAACCAAACTTAATAGGTTGTCACCCTTTGTTTTCTCCCTTAATGGGTTTTAATCACGTTCATTTCTGCAGCTGAATCTTGGACGTTTCACCGGTGTATCCAATTGGAGTGTTGTAGAAAGCTGTCCCAATACGCTTCCTGCGTCGTGATTGTATAAGAATAGATAAGCCTTGTCTCCCAAACGAATGTCAGTAGTGACTTTGATAAATACAATGTTATTCTAATTTGTATGTTTGAATACAATAATGGACTTCCATTTTTACCAGTGTAGAAGTGCCATTGCTTTCTGACATTGAAGTTAAAATCACTTTCGGAGCACAAGATCTATATTCATATTCAATGTTTGCACAAATTGCTTAAAATTGTTGGTGAATCGTGATATATATATGCCACTTCATGAAGTGGCATATAACATAGCCCAATTTGAATGTCAATTACTAACGGTAACAAGTACATCAATCAAGTATCATTTTTAATGGTATAAAAATCCTTTCTTTGTTGATAAAAAAAAAAAAAAAGAGTACATCAATCAACCACATTCTCAAAGGTTAACTTACATCTACAATGGTGAGGGTTTCTTGTCACAATGGTTCATTGTGTGATTCACAATGGTGAAGGATCCTTTATGGGTGACATCAATCCCACTAAAAGATTGGGATCATGATATGTAATGGGGTGTAGTAATACAACAGAGATCAGTGGTGTGAGATGTTTGAACATATCATATTTATCAATAGACTGCAAAATTTCATCTTTTCTACTTCTCTGAGCTGCATTTTGATCTGGTATTAATTGCTGCAAGAGCATTGAGATCTGTAAAATCGGTTGAATAGGCTCTGTTTTACCAACTGGAATGATGATGGCCATTTATGCACTCTCCGTTACTGGGGCCGAATCTATTCCTTCATATGGGTAGAACTTGCAGCTCACTTAAGTTAGTACTCATTCTCGTAGCTTGATAGACGAGAGTCTGACAAAACTGTGAACAGTTGTGTATCCACGAATAACTGCAAGAGGTAAAAAGCAGCATCCACTTCATGAAAACATCATAGCAGCTAAATTTACTATTAGTCTTTGACAAAGATGTGGACAAAATAATACTTGTGCTAGTTCAGGTATCACAAAAATTTAGTTCTAATTGCGAAAAGGTGAAGATGAAGCATAATACAATGGGAACAGCAGAACTTCTTAGAATTTCAAGAAGCTGCATTAAATAGTAAAATGGAGGATGTAGATTTACCTTAATAAATGGCTGGTCTTTACTAGGAAAGGAATCAACAAAGCTATCTTTAAGGAGTAAGGAAACCTGTAAAGATACAAAGCACAATAAATTTTAGGCAATCTGCATTCTGAGTATGGAGAAATTCTCGAAATCGTGAGTTAGTTTGTCCAACCCTGTCGTTTGATTGTACACTGGTGATTGTATGAGACCTCAAATCTGTACAAAGCGATTCCAAGTAGCGCCTCATGACTGTTAAGAAATGTGCAGCAGCTTCAGCCTGCACTTACATATTGACATGTTTTACATCGCCTGTCAAACTCATGAGAAGGCTAAATGTAGAACAGTAAACCCACAACAGAGAAAATCACATAGGAACCATACTAGAACCTTTGATAGCTTGTGCTGACAAGGATGAAGGGAATGTGAAAATTGTATTTGAAAGTAAAAGGGCAAAATGTATCCAATCTCCAGAGAGGACAGAGAACTTCAAATCAGAGTTTTCTAACATATGATGCCAAGACATTCAAGAAGCTGAAAGTCTATGTAGCACGGACACTTCATCGGAGCTCACGTACCGGTGTCGGACACTTCTCGGACACCGACACCCCCGGACACT
>JAOTQK010000005.1:3993188-4007671 GCA_025642025.1 Rhododendron ferrugineum
TTTTTTGAAAATTTGCGTGTCGAAGTGTCGGTGTCGTGTCGTGTCCATGTCCCGTGTCAGTGTCCGTGCTACATAGGCTGAAACTAAAGGCATTGACTAAAATGACATGCATACAAATGCTTTAGGCTTTGAAGTAGGGTTGAGAATACCTGCACTTCGTTGCATTTAAATACAGGATGCCTTCTAGCGATTTCCTTTTGACAGGACAGTTTGGTGTGGATTGGTCGCAGTTCAGCGATAAGCTCTTTGTGCCGAGGAAGTGCAGGAACGTAACATGTTTTTACCTAGCCAAACACAAAGGAATGCAGCTAGTTTTTATCACCTTGACAATTTGAGCATCTCCATGCCATTTTGGCATTTTCTGACCACCTTAAGCAAAAAACCCTTCTCTAAACTAATCCTAGAATCATAATCTATGTTGGAAGTAGGAACAATGCAGTAAAATCCAAGTCCAGCTTTTGACACCACTAGCTAGATAGACTGATGTTGCACTTCACACAAAATCAAGGGCTACCAAATAGCATGGCATCTTTCTTATATTGATTTTCATCAAATGGACAGGGCTGTTTGAAAAGATTATTACAATTTATCATATAAATGAGAGATTTAGATCTCAAACAAGTAAAGTCAACCATAATACTATGGTATGCCATTTTTCTGTGGTAACTGAGGCAGACAAAAGCATGGAACCTAACTGTTGTAAGCATACATCAGACAATGAGAAGGGACACAAGATAATCTCACTATCTAGATCAAAAGCACTTCAAATCAAACAAGAAGAAATAGCTAACGATCAACATGAAAAAAACAGTTGAACTTCTTGATGTTGCACCCACTCTTAATCTTCCGGAGCAAATGGCTTTTACACCATTGACATGAGACAATAGGTGAGTAAACTAATAAACAGAAGGTCTTGGTTCACAAAATATTTGGGACGAAAAGAGTTCAAGGGCTAAAATCCCGTATTACAACGGATCATAAGTAACCCATCCATAAATCCATACGTTGATGTTAAGGATAATATGCTAAGGTCCCATAAGGTCAAGCATCCAATGCTTCAAGTTTCCCCCTCCACTTGAGAGAATAACATGCAAAAATCCTATAAGCACAAGGAACCAAGTAATGGGCCCGTAAGTGATACCATTAAGTGGGGGCATGGTTTTCCTCTACCTCTTTCGGTCCATTTATGTCCTGGAACATATTATATCATTATAAAATTCGCAGAAAGCCTCAATTTTCAGCAAAAGAAGGAAAATAAAAGAGAGAAAATACTTTGGCCTTTCGTCACTCTACAGGCAAAAGCTAAATACTTCTCCAGAAAACAATATTAGAAGATGAGAGGACCCAAGATGCGTGCAAGAAAACTGACAAACCTGGTCTTTTACTGCATTAATAAGAACAAGATTAGAAGTTCTCATCTTCCAATCAGCTGGTTTATGCTGTACACCAACCTGGAAAACAGTAGCATGAAAACAATACATTAAGAAATGATCCATGATGCCTTCTCAAACTAATATAGCAAAAAATGAAGCCCTCAATCTTGCACATGTCTAGGGTACACCTAGATTTGTAAAAGAAAGATAAGATAAGTTTCCTCAAAATGAGCAGAGCAAACAAAAAAATTTGTTTCAAGGGAGGGTGGAAATCCAACCAAGTACAAAAATAGCCGGGTCTATTATGTTCCCATCACTACTGATAGTCTTCATAAACGTTGCAGGCTAACAAATACATATTGGCCGTCAAAGACATTTACAGTTCATTGGCCGCTGGTAGCATCACAGCCTGTATTAGAATGACTGTGGCAGCTTTCTTAAATCATATTACAGCCTCCATCTCCTCTTTTTTCAAGCTTTGGTCTTCTAAATGCAATCCTAGCATAAGAGAAGCGGTGAGAATACGACATTCTTACCATCCTTCACTACAATCTATACGAGGTCAGGTGTTAGATTGTTTGACAACCAATGAATAAAGAGCATTGACCAATATAATGATACTTGTAACATGCAAATCTTACTACGGTAGTAGTTTCTAACCACTGTACCACTTTCTGTTAGTAAACAACTTGATAAGTAACAGCAAGCAGTACGTTCTAGTTTACAAGCAATTGCTAGAAACCAAAAATAACATTCACTGCCATTAGTTTGCAATAACAAAAAGAAGTCTGTCTGGCATTAGTAAACATGTTTGTAGGTGTCATTTGATTGCTTAGAATTTAGAAACATCAAACTGAGGAGAACTGGGACAAAAGCTGCCGCTTAATGAGTTCTTTTATAGAGTTTGTAATTCACTGCTTTAGTTGATTCCCATTATGCTTGATCAATCTTACCAATACCATTAAACTACGAATGCTAACATAATGTGGCTTATAGTGTGATTTAACCAATCCATGATAGACAAATTCATCCAAAAATAAATAATGCTCTCTATCACTTTTAAACGTCACTAGGACAAGCTAATAATGTTTTGGCTTCATAGTCAATCTAAAGGGTTTGATCAATCCAGCTGCTGCATATAACTAAGGAGTAAGGACTTACGTCATAAATACAGTGAATAAAATCACAAAACTACAGTCAAATTGTATGAAGCTGGATGAAGTTCAGACACTCACGATGAAAGGAACAGGAGCGTCAAGAAAATCAAGCATCTTCCCTGGCAAAACCTGCAAAAGGGTGTGCAAAAATTGGAGATATCATATTATGAAGATGAAAGTGAGGCTAAAAGAATTAATTTACTATGGGTAAACTGACTTCTCACCAAGATCATCTCAGAACATACTAAACTTCAAACCCCAAGGGGTTTGGCCAAGTGGTTATGAGAAAGCAATAAGTGCTCCTCCATGAGATCACATGTTCCATTCCCACGGAGGCCAAATATTCCAAACCTTGGGGCCACTGGAGGTTTGCCCGGTCGATAACTTCAAGCCGCGGAATTAGTCGAGGTGTGCGCAAGCTGGCCCGAACATCCGGTTATTAAAAAAAATACTAAACTTCGACCATTGAGTACCAGAATCAAGGAGCAACACTACCATACCAAAACGAACCAAAATTCTAAACAAGGCCATGCATATTTCTTCTGAAGTTCCAATTTCAAACATCAACTCCAAAAAGGAACTTCAGATATCATGTGCAGAGTTAAGACAATCAAAAGCAGAAGAACAGGAGTGCCATATACTTTTTTTTTTATTGTACATATACATTCATCAGACTTAAGGCAAACAAAAATGTCAATTTGTCTCCAGAGAGAAATGAACTTTTCGGCGGAGGCCCATATTCACATCAGGACCAGATTGTAGGAAGAATTGATTTACTAATGCAGATCGGTTAGAATTTGAAATATATTTCAAGATAACTACCTTTTTATGCTGCGACAAGTGTTCAGGTATCAGCAAGATATTTGAATGCTAAAAAAATCAGACAGAAAAATAGCATGCCAGTTGTTAACTTACTGGGAGGAATAAACTCTGCCATTCAAATGGACGGATCATAGGAATAATAGACAAGACTATAGCTGATAGAACACCCTGCAAAGGAAAATTTCATTGTTCAAAAGAAACACACAGTTCAACGCGATTATTACTTTCATCATGATTGGAAAAGAAGATGACTAGCACAAAGAATAACAATAAATGTCTAATCAAAACAAAATGAATGATACTCGCAGAGGTTTCACATCTAGATATTGGCATAATGACTTCAACACACAAGATTACCAGATTTTGACACACTACAACAACTTGTTTTTCCAGTAATACCCCAGCGACGAGTGCCAGAACCTGAAAACAGAACATGAATCATAGCACTTGGAATCAATGTAAAAAGGCACAGATTACAATGGCAGCAAACATAAGCTTCAATGCCTGGCAGTGTTGCAGCATGCACAAATTGCACAATTCACACTATGTGGAACACCACCGTTCGCCCAGAAATAATACGAGTGCATTTTCTTGTCCACTATATTTCTTTTATGTTTGTTTCAAGGAAACACTATACATTTTTAGTGAACAGGATAGTCAAGCCCTAGTCAATCTCGAAAGGAGAGAAGAGTGAACAAAACTGTGTGCCGCTACAGAAGTACAATCAGGATCAGACATTTAAACTAGGATTACTTTTCTGGAAATGAAACTTACGCTTTCAAGTGAGAGAACTCGACAAATTGTCGCAATGGTCCATATTGATAGTGCCAGAGCTTCCTCACAAGCAGCTAACTTTAGATTAACCTTGGGAAAAGACAGTAATTTTTACGAATCATAAGGGTAGTTATGAAGAAACATAATCCAATAACTGATCGGTAACCAACTATTGTACCTCAGCTCCTTCTAGTGAATGCTGAAACTTCTGATCTAGATATCTTTCACTTAAACCAAGGGCAGTAACTGGTGGCCTCCTATACTCAATACCCTGTAGATGCTCAAGAGGCAGGAATACTATTTCACTCCCTCGGGTGGGAAGAGGCATAGCATGATAACCACAAACTATTTGTATTATGTCATTTTTATTCTCCTGTTGAAGAGAACACAAAAACAAAATGTAAACGGCGATCAAAATACAACTACTGTTGCATACAACTTCTAAGCACTAAAAGCAAAGGAAACCAACCCTAGCCCATTCCATTATCATTTCATCCCCAGCCTGTTTTTCAGGACTCAAAAATATCTCATCCTCCTCATCCTCCGATGCCATGCTTCTCACTGGACTGCCAAATGTCAAACAATACCTTGACTGAATATTACAGTGTATAAAACAAATATCCTGGAAATACCACTTATCCACTTGTACATTGTACCACGTAGAAAACAACAGCATTATAGTCAAATAGAACCTTCTAACTGATGAAAATCATAAGCAAACATCTTGAGAACTAGCGGACTTCACACACGAAATACATCCAATATGAGTAATGACTAGAAAAATATCAAATCAAAGGAATTACTTGGAAACTATACTACCTGAATACGGAATCGAAACTTTCTAGACGCTCCATTGTCAGGCTCCGTTGCCAGACAAACGTCCCAAGCTCTGGGGGAGTATGGCCATTATCACAAATTCCATTCATTCGTTCTAAACCATCAGATTGGTTTTCTGAAGCCTCACTGGTGCTACCACCTTCAGGGGACGGAGATCCCCACCTACCTGAAGGTGATCGGATGTCGTCATCAGATATAATGCCTGCTGCAGCTGCAGTTAGGGCTACCGCACTGTCAACCGGAATCACTGAAGCCGTCCAATCTGTACAACAATCCTTGAATGGTGAGTCGCTGTCATTCATTGTGTCAGGTAAGTTGGTTGCTGAGGGGAAACAATCAGTGAGAGACATTTCACTGACAAATTGCGTGATACGGTTCAGACGATCCTGCGCAACGATACTGCATCCAAGTAAATAAAAAGGGTTGAACCATGTAAGTACGTAACAAGTAAATAAAAAGGAATGAACTGTGTAAGTACGTATTACAGTGTACTATACTCTTATGCTATGTTCACAACTTATGGGAAGAAAAAAGAAAAGATGTCGAAGGAAAGAAGGGGAAATAAATGAGAAGGATTTTTAAAGAAAGTGCAATCACTTATCTTCGTTTGGTTTAGAGGAAAAAAGGAAAGGAAAGGAGAGGGGGAAAACTTTCGTTATTTTGTTTCAAAGAAAAGACGACAGTAAAATGAGAAGAGATATAACTTTGCACACATTTTTCCTTCGGTTTTTTGCCCTGTGATTTCCAAATTCTTTCCAAATTAAGTACCAAACAAGAAAGGAAGGAAATCTCTTTCCTTCTCTTGGGTCCAAACAGAGTAATAGTCTCAGTGACAAGAAACATATGTATCTTGCAGTAATCAACAATAATCCAGAAAAATAGTGCTAACCTGTTCAACATCTCATAATGCAACTCAAAAAAAGGAACTCTTGTTAAAACACAATAACAGCGAGGTGCAGAAACCAAAAAACGAGCAATTCCTCCAGAGAATTGGGAAATGGGCGATGCAGGACCTAAAATAGCAGGTGGTCTCTGAACAATTTCTTGTACAAGCAAGCAAACACCATAAAGGGTTGCATTGTCTGCCACCTGAACATAGGCACAAACAGTCACTTCAGCAGCTACCTCATGCTGTCGCAGGCAAAACAACATGCTACTAGCTACATCAAAAATAGAAAACAGGAACAAAACTTGCACAGAGTGCGACTACAGCATTTTACATGTTGAAACTTGAAAGATAAATCAAATGACATGAGTCAGACATGCAACTTATGAGTGTTTCCACAATTCTGCAAGGTTTGACTTATAGTCTAAAAAATATAAGTAAAAACTAAACATGAAAAGGTCGAATAAAAAATAGGAAGTGAAACACATTTAATTCTTGACTGATTGACTTATGTCATCATTCGGCAGGACACAATTAATTTTTTACCATTGTTTGGCAACATATTTCTTATTGCTCGTCTGCTTAATGTGCAAGTAGCTGTGAAACAAGCAAGAGAAAAATGGGCCCTAAAGGAATTACACCCCAGGCAAAGGTGAGATGCTACTCTAAGGTACTTATCTCTTTTGAATTTGGAAATGACACGAATAAGTTGGCTATAAATGAGCGATTGCTGAATCTTGGATTGAGATCATGTTTGAAGCCATATCAACCCTTTTCGGCAGGCAGAAATCCTTGATTTCAGAGGATTGATAAGAACAATGGTGTTGTCTCCTCTCTTTGAGACTTGAACATTCAATATTCATTATTGGATGAAAGAAAATGAAAAAAAATAAAGCTGGTGTGGTATGGAAACTAAAAATGAGCATTTGCAATCTAGATGAATATAGAAACAAAATTGGCCAGGCAAAGGCATCAGATAATGATTAAAACCAAAGAGGTGAATATCCAATAAAAAGACAACATAAACATCAGCTTCTCAATAACCAATAAAGCCCAAACGTGAATAATGACCCAGTAACTTAAATCTATCAATCTAGCATGCAGAGAAAGCAGGCAGTAGGCTCAAAGATGCAAAATAACAACAGCATTAACCAGACTAACCTTGAGCGAAAATATGAATGATAAATCATCTCTGCATAGGTGTTCCTGGCGAGAGAAATATAAAAACGAAAGTTATGTCCTTTGATGGTGGACAGAACAGTTTAAATGATCATAAGAAAAGCTCTAATGCATTCATCATTCTAATGTGAAAATCACATCAGAATGACTATAACGTTCCGGGGTCATTTCCAAGCAGAATCAAGTTTCTATTGGCACATCGCCATCAGCCAATAAAATTGACCCCATTTAGAATATCTGCTTAGGGAATATCTTCCAGCACACTCATCCCCACAACCACACATACACACTATTAAACAAATTAACATCGTAAGAGAAAAAAATTACCTCGATTTGTAAGTCCATAAGGATGTCACATCTAAGACCCCACAACACCATAATATGTTTCTGTACAAAATTCTCAACAGCGAACATTAAACATTATTCAAACCCACCTTTGTCTCTACCCATTAGCAAACTGATTTCAGGATCCTTTCAGTTGCTTACAAATCTTCATGCCAGTCAAACAACTTTTCCTACAGAAGTTATCTAACTTCTCACTCATATCTATACCTAAGCTAACTGTTCAAAACTTATATTGAGATCTAACACCCCCCTCCAACAAACAAACAACAGAAATAGAAAAGAAAAGCTATGATCTACCTAAGCATATATGCATTGCCATTTCCCTAGCAGAGCTCACCATTAAATAGCCCGCATACAGCCTCCTTATTCACCAAATGGTATTTGAATTTTTTCCCAACCAGCCTTATCAAAGTGCCATTAGGAATTTTTCCAGCATATACATACATGAAAGACACCAGCACCCTTTATGAAGATATCGAGGTTCTCATCAGATTTACCTCTTCTCAAACCTCTTAACAACGTATCCAAGATTCCAAAAAATATCACTAGTAAAAGATCCAACTCTAGACCATTTGGCTATGAGTGGAGAGGCCACCCGGGTTCATATACTAGCTTTGGAGGTGATAACTAACTGTTATCACCAAGCTTTAACACTCCCCCGTACGTGCAACCTCTAAGTCTCACTTGGAGAAGTAAACAAATTATCCATCTAACATTGGGATCGCGACAAATAATGTAACTTAAGGCACAACAAGGGGCAATTGATCAAGACAGTCTTATCCAAAAGCCTCCTGAAGCCTTGCTCTGAAACCATGTTAAAGCATCCAACTCAAAACTAACTGCAATAAGTGAGAGGCCACCCAAGCTCATGTACTTGTTTTGGAGGTGATAATAAACCAATGTGCACAAGCTCTTACAATCACTACTAAACAGAAAGCACAAAAAGCCACACCCGAGATTCTTGCCAAACAACTCGCTTGCCCAATTCCCCAATGGTAATCAGCTCAATGTTACCCCATGTTCACCCCTAACCTTGAAACCACATTTGTTTACTGGAAATAAATTAACATGCACCTTCATACCGCAAAATAAAACCAAGGAACTCAGGTACTTCCACCCATAAGGCTTCCTCTATTCCTATCCACCCCACCAGTTCCCACTCTCCAAAAGTGGCTGTTGAAGGTATAAATAATAAAGTTGCCCCTCTCTCTAACAGCTTAAGCTTTTAGATGAGTTGGTGGTTAACAATCTAATATGATATCAGAGCAGGCAATAGATCCTGTATTCGAACCTCACCGCCTACCTAATGTTAAAATATTTACACGTGTTTAGCTCGCTTATGGAGGCCGCTTATGGAGGAGAGCCTGGCTACACGTGAGGGGGCGTGTTGAAGGTATAAATAATAAAGTTGCCCCTCTCTCTAACAGCTTAAGCTTTTAGATGAGTTGGTGGTTAACAATCTAATAGTGGCTATCCTCCAACAAACATTCTCTAAAGCCATAGTAATTTCCATTCGAACGCCTACCAAGAGAGCTACAATCCTTGCTTCAATATGAGAGTTATTTCATTGAAATCTGAAGAGTATCAGGAATAATGGATGGGAGCGTTATTTTGATGGCTGGGAATGGGGACACATTTATCTACTCCTTTGCAGATTCGTAGTGGCAGGAGCCTCGTGCATTAGGCAGCCTTTTATCTGTAAATATCCATGTACTTATATAATATAAGCGTATAATGTGTGTGCGTGCGTGCGTGCTCGCGCGTGTGTACTAAGGTTGATTATATAATTTGCACATTACACATTGACAAACAAAAACCAGGACCACACACAAAGGACTAGTTAGTTTGCATACTTGTCCATAAACAACCTCATTTAGATCACTCAATGATGGCGTCCTCTCCAATAAGCGTGCCTGCATCAAATAAACACACTTTAGGGCAATGGAATCTTAGTATTAGATGGATTACTTTCTAAGTTAGACGTATATCAGCATCAAAGGAAAAGCTATAACACTTTTTTTTATTGCAAATACGAAATATAGATGAAAAGTTCAAACAAATACAAGAACATAGCATCGGAAACACCCAATGCAAGTCATATTTCTCCATTTCGGGGATTAAACATGAAATACAAGTCATAGAAGAGAATACGCGAATTATAAATTACCAGGAAAGATGATATATGATATTCCAAGAAATTATGACAGGAATTGGGTATGAACCAAATAGTTCTGTATCGGGATGATGGCCACTTATATCCTTCAGCGAACCCTTCAGATACTCACTCTCCAGAATGGAACATTTCTATTGGATAACCTACATTAGCATGCTGAGCAATACTTGAGGTAGAATGTGGTTTACCTAAATACCTAATATTTTTCGTTTCACTGGAACTTGATATGCCCTAGTGAAAAACAAAACTATGGACTAAAATAAGTGACTTTATGCATCAATTATTGGAATCAAGCAAACAATACTGATTCGAAACCAACTCCCTAAGCAAACACTTTGTAAAGTACTTGAGTTGCAATCCCTTCAGTATTTTTTTAACGAACTTAATTCATTAAAAATTTAGGATAACTAAGAATCTAATCTTGAATAAGCTAAAAAGAAAAATACGACTGAGATCAATTGTTAGACAGAATTAATAGTACCACATATGGACATATCTTCCAAATAATAGGTGGTGAATAATAGGTGGTGCAATCACCATAAATTATGGATTTGTTGAGTAACCAGGACAAAATGTAAACCAAAATTTTGAAGCATCTGATAAGTGATAACAATTACCGTATCTTGAAACATTAATATGTCCCTCCCGAAAACATAGACCAGGCTTAAAATAACTTCGTAAAAATTGTGCATTGTGTCATAGAAGTGCCTCAGAATAAGTGCTGAATCAAGATAATGTAAAGTTAGAGAGACTATAACAGAAGATAAGAAATTGGCAATACCACACCTTCACACCCCCAGGAAAGCAGAATGCTGCTAAATCCTTTGGACGGACAGCCAACCTCTTCCCTGGAGGATACTTGAAAAGCATCTGAAGGATAGAAGAAAGGAATATAACTAATGTCAGTGACCCACGGAAAACAATTATGCTGCAATTTGTTCATAAAAATGCAAATTCCAGCTAATTCGGGTATCTATCCCTGCAGTTAACTCAATGAAAATAACAGAACTATACTTCTAAGCCTAAGCTATCGTTTCCTGCTAGAACAGATTAGTTTCCATTTCAAATTAAAAAAGCTCCAGTAACATAGTTACACTTGGAAATCTTGTTTTCCTTTAAGTTTTAGCTTTTTTACTTTTCTTCCGGGTGGGGGAGGGGGAGGGGGGGCATTGGAAGTAATGGAAGCCACCTAAACTGGACGCAGATATACCAATTGCTGAAGAAGAAATATAAACTTGCCTTTCTGCTACAAGAATGAAATGAATGGAAAACACAATGTGGCACAGTTATGCAAAAGATCAATCCATACAACATTCAGTCAAGCAGTCAACCTGAGGTTCCATTGTGGAAAATGAAGCCCCCCGATGCTGCAGCAGTTCGAGATCTGTCATTTCATATTGTTTCATGTCCAACTCCCATTTTTTTCTTTTGGCGAATGCATCCTCGACTATTTCCAGATTCGCATCTGGATGAATACCCACAATGATGAAGTGTTCAAAAAGTGAAGTGGGCTCCTTGTACTTTTCCTGGTCCTACATGGCAACAACATTTGAGTGACTTGGGAGGAATATAAGACCCATTATCCAATGAGTAGATAAGCACCCTCTATAAGAAGACAGCAACTATTATACAGCGATGGAGAAGATAATTACAAAATACGTAAGAATCAAATCAGTACAAAACACTCCAATCTGAGTGCCAGCTGCATCATGTACCATTTACGACTATGAGTTCATCCTTATTTTCTCCGCAAAATAACGAGTAGTAGCTAATTCTAAGACATGCTAGAGGCAAATCTAAACTAATAATATAAAAATCTAAGAAATTGTTTATATTCATCATCCTTTAACCACAACAATATAAGTAGGTTCCAAGCCAACAATAAGCTAGCAAGTTCAAAGAACAAAAAAGAGTTGATCCAATTTTTGCACTTGTATCTAAACCTGTACCCTAACCTGATGGGTATAGGGAATCAAAATGTGCTGTAAAAAATAAGAATTGAGGCATATTGTATTTTGGACCTTTTCATTTCACCGCTGAGTTTCTTTTGCTGACAGTCCACTTCCCTTATATCCTACAAAACCCTCTTTGCCATTCTTAATACAACTAGCCATCTCACACCACACCATTAGTTTCATATAAGTTCCACCATTGGGTTCTCGAAGTTTTTGGTTTCCTTTATTCTCTCTTTTCTATCTCTTAACCTATGCTGCAAATAAATTTGCAATGCTTGCATGTTCATCTGTCAACCATCCTAGTAAGCAAGCTATAATTAGCTTACCTACATCAACCTTCTGTATGTCCTGAAGTATTCATTTCTCCCTTGTGAACATGTGTTCACTTTGCACCATTGCAAACTCTGTCAGACCTCCATTGTTTCTCCCTACAATCTGAAACCCTCGTGAAACTTCTCATACCCTCCACTAGCTTTCTCTACATGATTATTCACTTTGCTTTCAAACTCTGTCAGAGGTTGTTATCCCTGGTCGTCTAGTCCTAATTCATTCATATCCTCTCTAAACATTTTCATTTAACATTTTCATCCTCTCTTCTCTAGCACTGACTACTATGGTGATTTTATCTCCTCTTCTTTAGGCCTTCTAAACTTCTTCTATAATTATAGCTGTGATTATCCTGACTCTCGTCATATGTTTCTCTTCCTATAAACCAGAGTTTATATCCTATAGTTTCCACTTTCCACTTCCTTGAGAAAAGAAAAAAAAAAAAAAGAGAGCAAACAACCTATACTATCCTCAAACAAGCACGTAATTACCTATAAATACCCTTATGCATTGAGTTCCTGAATCCTGCTTATCCTAATCTCCTGGACTTTTATCTTCACTTTCACGGATTCACCAAAACAGAAACCCTCACCTACTTCTCACTCCACCCGAGCACCAATAAGATCCACCCTTTGGGTGGCACTACACCAGAAAACGTACAGAAGTTGACACCATTAGCATCAACTACTCGATATGGATTTCAACTTCCTTAGCTCATTTAAATGGAAAAACATTAATCTCATATGTTAAGGAGTGGGGGGAGTGGGGGAATCACTTTCCCGCTGGCACTGTGCTTAAAGATCACAAAGGTTCTATTTGACCACATCAACATTCAACAGGCTTCACTCTCTTTGCATAAGTACGTTTTGGTATCGAATAGAACTCCTTAAAAGATTTCCAAAATGATAAAACTAGATGAAGAAAAGTATTTACCGACGCCTTGGAGTGAAGCTGATACCACTGACGTTTCTGGTTAGCCAAAACCTCAGGATTGAAAGCCAAACACCGACTCCGTTCGCGGGGATTGTTACCCCACCGCAACGCCCTCTGCATCTGAGACTTCCATCTCTGAAAGCTATTGCTACGCCTATGTTCCGCCCCCGTCAAAACCTCACTTTGACAACGCCTGTGCCCCGGCTCCGGCCCCTGTGGCTGATTGTTCAAACTACTACCCAAGTACACACTCTGTATTGCTTCACCAGCCGCTCTAAATGCCTCCTCGGATATCTGCTGCAAAACTTGGTACGGTGATGTCGGCCATTCCTCTGTACCGTCACCATCTTCTTTCAATTCCATTCCAATTTACCAGACCTTACGTCATAGTAACGCATGCAATATGCACAGCGTTGTCCATTCTTGACAACAAAATTACAAAAAAAAATTCAAATATCCAAAATCACGAATGTATTGTTCTTTACGCGTCGCATTCCTTCGTTGGAGGAGCAATTCTATTCGCTTCTTAGCGCAACGAATTCCATGCCCTGGATGAAGAGAATTTGGAGAAATGCAGAGATGAAAATCGATTTCGAAGACGATCTCGAGAAATTTAATAAATCAAGAGTATAGACCGTGGAACGACGTGGGAAATAAATAACTGAAATGAAAAAAAAAAAAAACTTCGTTGGTTTTACCTGGCTCTTGACTAGGGTTTGCGTTGTCGAAGGAAGATATTTTTTGTGAGGAAGAAACGGAGAGAGAGAGAGAGATGGCAGGAAAGGCAGGGTGACCATGAGAGAGAGAAGGGGAGGGGAGAAACGCACGAGTCTGAGTATGACAGAGATTGGGAATTGGGACGAAAAACGACCAAATAACAAGAACCTCCCTAAACTCGCCCTGTAATGGCATTTGAGTCCCTTGTGTATTTTGGACTATCAAAGGCCTCTCTTGTGATGTTTTATAAAGCTTTGCATTCGTTTTTAAAATTCGGTTTTGTTAACCTCGGTTCACTAGACGGTTGATAATCCACCAATGCACTTTCTACATATATCAATGAACTTTTTCAGATATCTGTACACATTTCTCAGTTATCAATGCACTTTTCGCACATTAAACATTGTCCATTAAGTTAAAGTTTGCATTTTTCTTTTAAATTTTGGAAAATACATGTAAAATTCCCAATTTTTTTATTAACTAGCTTTTAAAATAGTTGTGGTGTGTATTATTTTCCTATAATAGGTACATTCAAATGTGTGCATTCGATTTGACAAGTTTATCTTCTTTTTTGAATCCGCTGGCAAATTTATCTTATAGTATAAGCTAAATTGAAGATGAATTTAATCAGCACATATTATCATCAAGTAAGTAACTAAGAAGCATATGCCCCTTGTGCTATTGTAGATTCACTAGATCGTACTATCTAACAATGACGAATTAGATCTGAACCGTGATTCGCCCTGCCCTTTTTGCCAAATGATAGATGAACAAGACACAGGGGGGCTTGGTGTATTTTCCAGAACTTTGTGGGGATCTGGTCACATAGTCAACCGCTAGCAAATAGTGACAACAAAAAATAAAGATTAAGATACTCCGTACTATAATTAAATTCCGGCAAAGAGAGAGAAGAGAAGAGAGAGAGAGGGAGAGAGAGAGAGAGAGATTTGACTTTACAAAATTCAACGTATCACGTGCTGTGGATCGCACAAACCGCCTCGCGAT
>JAOTQK010000005.1:4014862-4034387 GCA_025642025.1 Rhododendron ferrugineum
TTAAAAATAAAGAGAAGAGAAAGGAGAAAGGAGATAGAAGAAACAATAAAAAAAAGAAAAGAGTATGAATAGTGCTTAGGTAAAAATGACTAAGCACTATTCACGAATGGATTTTACCTCTTCCTTTACCTAATCTAGTGCAAACAAATTTTTGTAGTTTTTCTCTCCAAAATAGAAAAAAAGATATTTTACATTGTTTGATGTACTTACTCTAACACGTTGAAAAATTAAACCCTAGTTAATTGTGGGACCCAAAAATTAAACTGTCATGTCATCAATTATGGGTGGGAAATCAAACCCACCAATCAACCGAGTGACCGTGGGGTAAATCTTCTCCTTTCTCAATCACGCAAGACCCCAGAAAGCTTGACCTTTACACAGTCGACGCAGAGCGAAAGTGTATGTAAGAATCCGCAACTAGGGTTTCTCAATCCCCGACCTTAATCCCTTTCTCAATCTAGGGTTCCTATTTTGATTCTCTCAATTTTGGTCATTCTTGTCAGATTCGTAATTTTCCCTTTCTGAATCTCCCGGGAAATTATTTACCTGACTGAGAAAGTGTATGAAAGAATCCGCTAGTTACTAAGATTTCCGAGCTTGTAATTTCATGTTTGGTGTACTTGTTTCGGGTTCTCGTGGTTGCATTGGGAAATACTCATGAAAGATTCGATTTTGGGTGAGATTTTCTTGAAAACCCTAATTTTCTTGAAAACCCGAGTTTGTGAGATAGTTCTCGATGGATTCGAGGCCAGTGGTATTCGACATAAGCTCGGACGAAGAGTGTTGGGGAGAGACCGGACGAGGTAATGATACTGGTGGTGGTGGTGGTGGTGATGGGTATGACTGGATATCAGAGTTCTTTGGAAGAGAGTCTGAGGACTCCGACGATGTCGAATTAGTGGGTGAGGTTGTTCTGAACCCCAAGCCAAGGCCTAAGTCTTCGAGTGTCGCTGAAAAGCAGAAAGATTTCGATGATGATGATGATGATGAATGCGTGATATTGGATGGTGACCCGGATAAGCCAGTCGTGATCGAGAAAGATAATGCGTCTGACTCGGATGATTTGCTCATTGTCGGCGAGAAAGGGCAGGTATTTGGAATTCAGAACTTATTTTTTTTGCAATTTAGATGAGCATAAGTGATATTTGTTTACTTTTACGCAGGCATGATCCTTTTAAATTTTCTTGATATAGATGGGAAAATCCATGATGCTGATATTGAAGTACTACATCTAAGGCTCTGAGCTATATTGCGGTGCAATCAGCTCGGCTTTGTTTTGTTGGTTATTTTATATTTGTTTAAGTTGAATTAGGGGCTCAATATTGGTTTATTAATGTTCCTAATGTAACTCATCTGTTGGTGGTTAGTGAAAGTTTTAGATTGTAAAATTCAAGATGGTAGGGGTACTGGTTTGATGGATTTGAAAGGGTTTCTGTTTTAAGAAGTTTTGGGGCCAATTGGGCTGCTCTAGTGGGCCTATGGCGGAATGGATAGTGTATTTCAGTAAGAAAAACAATTCAGGATGTCTTTCATTATGTTTTTAGAAGGTTTAGATAATGCAGTTGTGTCATGAGGACTGAGTGTTATCTTAGCATGATGTTATGATCATTAAAATAAACGCAGTTTTCCCGCATAAGTGGTGATCTAGATGGTGGGATGGGGATTGTCATTTTGGACATAAAATTGCTTGTTCCAAGGTTGAAAGTATATGAGAATGAATGCTTTTTTACACAGATTCAGGGTTCTTAAAATGCGAGGGGAAGATAAGTGTGGACTGTGGATATTTACTATTTTCTTAGGTGTCTTGTACATGAAGAATGTGCATCATTTTTAGATTTTGGCTCCACCTTCCTGTGTCAAGCACTGTATATCAATCTCGTATAGTCGTATTTGCTTGTTGGATGAATTCTAATGAAACTGCTAAATGGTTGGGCTTTGTTTTATGCATTTGAAACTTTACTGTTGCTTTTCAATAGAAACCTTAAGTGTGAGATTCTCATAATGGCATCAATGCTGCACACCATTTACTCTCTTCTTTTTGCATTAGTAATTAACACCCTTTTTTTTTTTTTGAACAGCAGTAAATAACACTACTCAAATGTTTTTTTTTCTGCTTGGTTTGTTCTTTGCTTTGCCCACAGATTGCTTGCAGAGATTACCCTCATCCACGTCATCTCTGTGCTAAATTTCCATTCACCTCCACCCCCCACCATAGGCATTGTCACTTGGTAAGATGATCTTTTCAAATTTCATTGTGGATCTTTACAAGCATTATGCTGTTTTGATTTCTATGCAATTTTCTATATTTCAGTGCCACTGCTATGTCTGTGACTCACTTGCTCCATGTGTGAAATGGGGCAACGCCACTTCCAGTATCGACCATTGTCATGCTACGGATAAACATGAGTACTGGAAACTTCAAAGACGAAATCTCAAGCAAGGGGACAATGCTCCACCACCAGTTCCAAAACTTCCTATTAGGTCTGTCCCAAGAGGCCCACCGCAAACAATCCCAATCCCACGACTACCACCACCACTACCGCCACCACCACCACCACTAGCACCACCACCACCGCCGCTGCCACCACCACTAGCACCACCACCACCACTAGCACCACCACCACCATCATTGCGGCAATATGTGTCTCATCATCAGGTCTCTAGGCCAACCACAATCCGTCCTTGCTCTACATCAGCCAATTCTTCCATCCCAAACACCACAAATCAAGGCAGAATCCAACAGCCTCCATTTGTTAATTCCAGAAACAAATTCCTCCCGCATTTGGTTTCTCAGCAGCTACCGAGTACGCACAGTAATATCCATCGGAGGGATAGAAGCCACAGTGTTGGTAATTTAGGGCCTCAGTTCACTAATTCCCATGCAATTTTCAAGAAGGCAGGAACGGCTGGGGGTGCTTCAACAACTTATCGATCAGGATACACTTCATCTAACAACAATCATGCAACTCAATACTTCAGAAATTCCTCTCCTATGGCGGCTTCAAGCAATAGATATTATAGTAGGCGGAGAGAGTTTTCTAGCGGGATGAGTTCGGACGCAAATGCATGCCGGGCCCCATCCCTTCCAAATACGGGCAGCAGATTTGGGAATTCAGTGCCTTCTCAACCCATAGTATCCTCCGATTTGAACACAGTGCCTTATCCACAAGCCTCTTCTCAGCCAAACATGGAGAGCAGTTTTGAATACTCAGCACCATCTCAGCCACATGAAATCTCTCAGCCAAACATGGGCAGCAGCTTTATAAGTCCAGAGCTTTCTCAACACCAAGTGTACAGTCAGTCCATTCCTGTATCAAATGATGGCCACAATGGACCTCAAAATCCTCTGGATGAGTTTTCAGATTTTAACTTAACCTGGGACAACCCCACTTGCGAGACCAACCAACAGCCTTTGGCGGATGATTCCGTAGTTCAAAGTGCAGGGGTTACAGAGTTTGCTCCCCAGATTCATATGAGCATAAATGTGGGCTCACCAGACTTCCATTATGATAGTTGGATGCTGGAAAATCAGCCTGTTTCTGGGACCCTAGAAGTTCCGGTGCCTTCTGGGTTCGATGTATATTCTCCGGAGTCTGCCCATTTAGGGTCAAGTTTCTTGTTTGATTTTTAATCTATTGGAAATGTCCAATACACGTGGAGCAGGCAAAACAATGGGAATTTACAGGAATGGCAATCCCCTTCCGACGATGAGATTAGTATCTGGCTTCAAACATCATTTGGAGAACATTGTAATGTACAGTTTTATATAAAAGTAGGTGCATGGATGATAGCCCTGGTTTCAAAGGGTGCTTTACAATGTACAGCGCCAGTAGTGTCTTGCTTGTAATTTATTTATCTATGAAATCCCAGATTCTATTTTTTTTCCCCCTCATTTTAGACTACGTGGATCTGACGTACTCTGTTTCTTTGATATGATATTGATTTATTTCCAATCTCTGTTCTTTCTGTGTACTTTTGGTTCTTTCTGAATAGATGAGCGGATGCAATGTTAATCCCGGCGTTTCTGCTTAAATGTCCATTACTGTGAGAGTAGTTGCTGGTGATGGGAGAAGATTGCCATTTTGCTGCTGCCTGATATCCACCAAAATTTTGGCTGGTAGGGAAGAGGAATGTTTTAAATTGGTGAACTAAACAAGGAGAGGAAAAAGCGCTCTCTCTAACTTTTCCTTTCTCTATTTTAAAGAATTAGTTCAAGAATCAGGGTTCCCTTGGGGGAGGGGGCTGCGCGGCCTCCACCCTCCCCCCACGTCTCCTCCCTCCTCTCCCGGCCCCCATCTCCATTCTCTCATACCTCTTTCTCTTCAACACCGTTGGAGTTAGATTTTGTGTTCGCAACCCACTCCAACGACAAGGTTTGTTCCACGACTTTTGAGTCAATCTAGACTACAAAGAGACAGATCTACCAAGGCCATCGGAAAAGCATCGCAAACCTCAAAAAAATTGATAATACCCAAATGGGTTTTTTCTCTCTCCATCTCATTAAAATGTGGAATGATACCGATATTCGCTCTGTCGATAACCGAACCATCTAGTATGTCACAATCTTTATTTTGACAAGTGCGAGGAGTTGATGAGTGAAATTTGTAAGGGAGAAAAAAGAGGCATGAATGCAAATTGAAAAATACTACACAGTCTCCTCCATAAGCTCAGATACGTACACAGATTTGTAAGCCCAGCCCATATAAGAAAATCAAATCAAATCAAATCAAATGTTTTTAGTTTGTCAATGAAATGGGCCTACTCCGTGAGTCCAAAAGCAATGTCGGCCCATTTTTTCGATTTTGTTGATTTGCACCTCTCACATAATTCTTCAAAATATCAATACCGTGCGCTCCCGCCCTTGGGCCTCATATTGCACTTGCGCTCTCAAACTTCGCACTCACGAATTTAAATAATTTAAAATGTATTTTAAAGACGTTTTCACGCTCGTATCCGCACGAGAATTATGTCAATTAGATTTGGAATCCCTCGTGCTTCTAGAAAGGCCCAAGTTCAACTAGTGCCGAAACTGTTCTCCCTCTCTCCCTCTCGGAGCAAAGCAAAGCAAAGCAATGGCTCTATGGATGGAAAAAGGTTCAGAACCTCATACGGAAACAGAGATAGCAGACCTTGACGCCATCGCCGCCCTCAAACAGTCCGCAGCTATCGAACTCAAGGTCTCTCTCTCTCTCTATGTATGTATGTATATTGGTTTGTTCTGTGTTCTTACTTCCTCTTTAGGGTTCTAAAGTTGCTTCCTTTAATGCTTAAAAAGTTAAATTAATCCTAATTGACGCGAGTGTTTTCTTCTTCTTTCTAGATGGAGGAATTAATGAGAGTGATTTTGTCGCGTTCATTATTTCAATCAGTTTTTAACTTGTAGAATGGAAAATAAAAGCAAGAGGTAGTAATTTATTTTCCACTATTTGCATTAGCATTAATTAAGCTGTTGTTGCTTAAAATGGGTAAGTCTATATTGATGAATTCGGAAGGAGCCTATTCCTAGCATTCCTATTTTCTTGAGTACTGTATTAGAAAGAAAATTTCATGGTTCAATAAGAAACTTGTGTCTTTGTCTCGTTGATTTCTTTTGGCTTGATATGGTGGCTTTTAGTGGATTAATTGTGAGAGAAGAAGTATACAAATTTTTTGGCAAATGACTTTTGCACATGTTGAAGATCTTCAATGGTTATATCTTTTCCAATGAGATCGAAATTGCTACCAGTTGTGGGAAGATTACTTATGATCAACAAAGCTACAACTATGCAAATTTTCCCTTCAGAAACCAATGTTGTTCTTTCATACGTTTGCCACTGTTTTTCCATCTCGGCTTTATTTGTGCTTTTGTGTGTTCATTTACACTATAAACGTATTTTACTGCATGATCCATTTTGCTTAGATACATGTCACGCTTCACGTATGAAAGCCATTCCGTTTTGTTATCTATCTCATCTTCCAATCATAGCTTGTGGGAACTCAAGAAAATGTTGCAAGTATCCAATAAATTCACCTATGGAAAGCTTCTCCAGAACTAACTATGCTGCCTTACCGCGATAGTGATTTGAGTATACTTATCTAACTTACTATTGAGATAGTATAATTTCATCCAGCCTTTTGCAGTGTCACGTTCGCATTTGGTGGGTTTCATTATTCCTTCATTGTCCTTGCAGGAAAAGGGCAATGAATATGTCAAGTTGGGCAAGAAGCACTATTCTGATGCTATTGATTGTTACACCAGGGCCATAAATCAGACGGTTTTAAGTGATTCTGAGAACTCGGTCCTCTTTGCAAACAGAGCTCATGTTAACCTACTGCTGGGGAATTATAGACGTGCTCTAACGGATGCCAATGAGGCAATTAAGCTCTGTCCAACAAATATTAAGGTTTGTACCTTCATACTCGTGTTATTAGCCTACTGTTTGATTTGCACAAGATGATCGTCCATGTTCACTTGCATTCTCTTTCAGCTGTTCTGTTATAAACCGTTAACATTTTGGTCAGGCACTGTACAGAGCTGTCAAAGCATCATTATCTCTGAATCTCTTGTCCGAAGCGAAACAATATTGTGAGAAAGGACTTCAACAGTCCCCTGAGAATGAGGAATTAAGGAAGCTAGCCAGACAAATTGATTTACGAAAGTCGGAGTGTGAACACCGTGAGTCTCAAATTTCCAAGGCTGTGGCAGCAGCTGAGGTATGATGGTGTACAATAGCGTGCCAGAAAATATTGACCCCGTTCGTTTAAGGGTTTTAGATTTTGGATTCTAATCATTATCCTATTTCTCTCCCATCATTACTCTCATTTTTCTCTCTATCTCTCTCCAATCATTACCCCTATTTCCAATCATTACTCTATTTCCCTCTACACTCATTACCTATAAATCCAAATCCAAAATACCAAAACGAACGGGGTCATTGATATTTTGGAGGCTTATGTTGTCACGTTGGATCATGCAGGGTATTGTTTCTGCTATCGAAGATAGAAATCTGAAAATTGGGAAGGCTAGTTTTCAAGAACTTACTGGATCAAAAAAGCCCATATTAGATGAAGATAACATTCTTCACTGGCCTGTTGTTCTTCTTTATGCAGAAGTTATGACTAGTGACATTATTGAGGACTTCTGTGAGACTGACATGTTTTCAGCTCATCTGGATATGATATCCTCAGATATATACGTGTATTATTTGTCCATGGATGTGTTTGTGTGGTTTTTTCATGGATTTGTTTCTTGGAATGTTCTTTAACGAACTGATTTGAAATAAAATGTTTTGTGGATCATTTGTGTCTTATGCCTTGACATACTATGCCCTTGGCCAATAACTTATATATGCTCTGTGAGGTCCTTAGCTTCCGAACATGTTTTCAGAAAGTTGTCCGCCATTGCCTTGGGATAAAGAAAAAGCTTATTCTCGAGATGCTGTTGAACTTTATTATGAGGTGAGCTGTGGGCCATCTTGTTTTTTGTTTTATTTTACAGTTCTTATTGCTTATTGCCTTTAGTCAGTGATATATACTACCAAAAGAAGGTATGGTCAATCGAGCTTAGCTTCAAATGCCAATGTTATTGCCCATTTCAAAATATTTTTGCAATCTAGTGCATGAATTCCATAGTGAAGATTTCTTTATTTAAGCACCTTAGCTCGTTATTCCAAACATAGGTATCAAAGTTTTTAATTTCATGCCCGTCTGATGAATTGCGGGACATGTCGTGAATTATAGCGGGTAAATCTTTGTTCTTTCCTTTCTGGTTTTGGTTAGACATGATACTTGGTTTATTTAGCAATATATGCTGGATGCTTCCAGACGGTTAAGTGTACACTCTTGAGTACTGTCCATGACTTTGCCTTGCTTGGTTCCAATGACAGCAGTTATTTTCTAGTAGTTGATTTAGTCAAATTGGGGTAGTTTTCGGGAAACCTAAATAGTGTAGGCTAGGAATTCAAGTTACCTGAACTTGCTTATCAGAAATCACATTAAGCTTAATTTGTGATTCATAATATTGGCCAAAGCAATAGCTGATGGTAACTCCTTTTGTAGACCAGTTCCTTTAAAGTATTACATGCTCACATCCTTGTATCTTTAAACTTGCTTACTGCATATTAGTTTACAGCAGAGCAGTCTCTTTCCGACATAAGGGATTCCCTATAGTTTTAAACATGACTCGAGTTTTTCTGTGTGCTCACTAGTTTTCTTGGTCTTTGAAATGATATACTTATAAGTTCTCTAGTAAACTACTGCAATTCATAGATTCCATCTTTTTAATATTTCTCTTCCAATTTTATGAACCTCTTCACTAGGCTGGTTCTGGTGTTGGCTTATCAAGGAAGGAAATTCTTCGGTACCTCTTAGAGGGGACTGCTGGTACACATCTTGAAAGCTTTGGGGACGATGAGAAACATGCGGGTGATAGTTTAAATCATGGAAACTCTACAGGTAGTTTGCCAAATTTCTGAACAAAATTTCAGCTTCCAAAAAACATTTGCAAGAATTATACATCAGCTTTTAGTGTAGTTCTCCAAGATGCATATAGTAGAGTGAGTTGTCAGAATGAATATAGAAGTATTGATCTATGCACGCTCTCTCTCTCTCTCTCTCTCTCTCTCTCTCTCTCTCTCTCTCTCTCACACACACACACACACACACACACACAGACTTAATCAGTACTTTCTGCAAAGGACATTGTCGTAGCCTACGACTCGTAGGACAGGGCAATTAGTGGTGATATTACATTCCATGGGAAAGCTAGGAGATGATTAGTGATCCCTACGTACTTGAGGACCGTGCATAATTTCTTTTGTCTTGGGAATTAGTTCAAAGATACCCATGTGTGAGAAACTTAGAATACTCAACTCTGAAATCTGTATCGTGCAGCATTTTTCTTGGGCATATGAAACTTAGAAGATTGTATTTGCTTTCATTTATTTTGCATTTTAAGTGGATACAGACCTCAATTGATTTTTCCTCAGGGAGGAGTCCTAAATGGGTCAAAGTAGATGAAAAGAGAACCCTGTATAGCATCTTGAAAGAACCAGATATCGTTATACCTGGAATCCCAGGTATGCCATAGTTCCATAATAAGTCAACACGGTTCCCATTACAATCTTAGACCCTGGTGTTTTGTTTAATTGAGAGTTCTTATTTTATCATGTCTTTTGTCCAGTTTTCTTTATCGTATCAAGGAGCTCCAGCTTTTATAAAGATTTCCGAACTGGGAAGTGGGCTCCTCCATGGCTCCATGACTGAGACACTTTCTTGGAGCTGAAGGTGGTTTTTTTTTTTTTTTTTTTTTTTGGTGTGGTTTTGTAGCTTCAGCAAAGCATCTTGTGATTTACGAATTAGATGACGAGTCTGTGTGATGACAAGTCTGAGTGTTGTTACAGTGTCAGATCTATCACTTCCCAAACATAGTTTCGTTTTGTATTTTATACTAATCAGTTTCCGCGAACACTTAAAATTTGTCTTGTTTCCGCTGTTGAAGAACTGCGACCTTGTCAAGCTTAACAAGCACTGCTCCAGGAGCTGAAGAGCACTAAATAGACTTCTCTTGTTTTTGTATTATCTTTGGAAAAATGAAAAGAGAGAATGAAAATACCTCTAGTCATATACCCATTTGGCTGAACTAAAATGCAAACTTGGATTCAGATTTTGGAGTAATGCTTCTTTCTGATTATTCATCTTGCTGCTGCTGCTTCTTCTTCCTTTTTTTTTTATTTTTTATTTGTAGTTTATTCTCCCTGTGCTTTATTTGTTGGCAGTCTTTATTGAACTTTTGTTTGGGACTGTACTTTTTTTTTTTTGATCCTTTGGGACTGTACTTGAACAACTGTACTCTTACGCTAATTCTCTGATGAAGTTCTATTTTTTGCCAAAAAAGAAAAAAATTACAAAAATATAGAAAGCTAAACCAACAGACAAGTATATATCTCATGACTGTCACAGGTACACAACTAAAAAGGCCCGAGGGAGCAGGAAGTTGGAAGCCAACAATCCAATCTGACTGTAGGTTTCATTGGAGAATAAATCTCAATAAACCAAATACAATTTCTCTCTGGACATTATATGCATGGAAATTGTAGGAATAAAGGTTGTAAAACTTGAGAAATGAGAACGTCCAGTCGGAGAGAAATTCTGGCTCACACAGATCGATTACGCATTCAGATAGTCTATGAGGCTTAAATGTGCTTAGACTGATTGAATTAAGACCTAACGTAAAGAATCATTATTTACTGCATAGACTAAGCTTTGCTCAACGTTTTTTCTGATCGGAGCTTTGCTCAAGATATCTTGAGGTCATCAGACATAGCAGAAGGTATGTTGTGCATTTTGAGAATATCTGGAGTTCGAGCTTTGGCACTAGCTGTATGCAACACCAACTTCTGCACAAATATGAAAAAGAAAACTCAGCAACATTGAGAGAGAGAGAGAGATTGCTAATAATAAAGTTATGGAGAGGGACCTTCTGTTTATCAAGAATAAACTCTAGGAATTCTTCATTACAGCTCTCTACAATACTCGCGAAACTCTTTAAACTCTGAACGGGCATACCATTAACAGCGAGAACCTACATCCAACATAAGTTACATAATCAGTAGGAATTCTTGTTAAGTAGAGAGGCATTACAAAAGTGGTTTGTTTCTTTAGAACTCGATTCTTTATTTAGTCTATAACATGTATATATTTCCAAACCTGAGCATTCTCCAGGTAGTCCATTTGATCATACCCGTTACTAGTGCCACTCTTAAGCACCTGTCCAACAGTTGCAATCAAGTGACTAGACCCAATTTCAGCCAAAAAAAAAGGGCAAAAATACTTGGCACAAATGATAAAAATGTGGATTGAAGATCACCTTAGATATCACTACACGCTCTTCGTACAAAGCTTGCCATATTAGCTCTTTTGAAAGATTTCTAAGAGACAGTCCATACTGGGATTGGAATCATACCATAAGGTTAGTAAATTACAACCAGGGTGATAATGTTGATGAATAGTTATTGTATTCCAAATCTAAGTAAAGAGCAGACCTCAGATTGTAGATAGGGAATAGAAAGAGTTGTAAAAACAAATCCTGCAACGATGTAATGTGAAAAAGGCCTCCCACTAATGTTGGCTGGCTTGAATTGCTTGTGAGCTGTGAGTTTTAAGTTATATTTTCGTATCTCTGAATTACGGAGCACTTCTAGATCAACTGTATCTCCCGTGTACTTTTGAGTGAGAAGGTAACTGAATGGCATGCGTTGTCCCTGTGAAAATGGAACTGGAATCGGTGGCCAAAGATAGTAGGAAACAGAGCAAGTTAGCTAGTTGACCATTTAAGACACACGAGAAGAGAAAAAGGAGGTAAACACTACAAGTGACTTGAACCTAAAAAAGTCTCTTCCCTTTTGAATGGGAAAAATGTTTACCTGTTCCATCGTTACCAATGTTAATGCCATCAATGCTGAGGATTATGTCGTTAGGCTTTAGAATCTCATATTCTGGATAATTAGGCTTCACTTCTATAATGAGGATACCTTGCTGACCATGTCCCATCTTCAGGAACAAGCGTAAATCAGGAAATTCCATATTTTGCCATATGATGCCAAGAGTTGGGAACCCTACCATTTATGATATTAAGGGTGTGCTTAGACTATGTACTTTGTAAAGAGATCAAAATAAAGCATTGCATGGACCAAATTGAAGATTATAAAAAACTGAATAACATAGATGTACCAGTATATGCTCCATTCTTGTCATAGTCTTGAAGGACGTGATCAATAACCGATGCAGCTATGATATCACTTTCGTCTTCCTTGCAGCTCTGAAATGCCATTCCCACACATTTGCCCCTTTTATTAAAAACAGGTGAACCAGAAGTTCCGACCACTATAGCAACATCCACCTGCGCCATGGTGTTTTATATGGTTTGGTCCAACTCCAAATAACAAACACCAAAACAAAAGCCCATTAAACACGACCATGTTGCTACCTCAGCTCAGATATAGCCCTTAATATTTTGTCAATGCCCAATCTAAGGGGGTAAGGTATACATCTATGTTTCTGAATGGATATCGACATAGTTTTTGAATGTGTGTAGGGGCACCTGGTAAGTGGGTAGGCTTTATGATTTTCCATATCGTTTGAAATATTTCAAATTCTAAATGTAAATGATCATATAATGTGCATATGGATTGAACATGACCTGTCTGCAATGGGATCAAACTACAGAGTGCAGTTTTTATTTTGGATCCACCACCTATCCCACACTGGTCGTACATACTGAAGGGTGCATTGAGGTGATCTTCTTCTTAAAAAACAAAAAATGTTGATCTGATAATGAAGGGCATGGAATTAAAACACAAATTTGGAAATCATAGATTGTCAACAGACTGTCAAACACTACTGACTGTGTTAGGCTGTGAAGACCAATGAATTTTGTGGTCCTCGTCCGGACCACAGCGAATATGATTGAAGAATGGGAGAGATTCTGGAAATCTGGTCCGGACCACGGTGATGCTCGTCCGGACCACGGTGGAGCTGGTCCGGACCACCGGGCACGCGGAATTACGCAAGATGCACGTTTTTAGGGTTTTTTGATGTGCTAGTTTGCTTACTATAAAAGCAAAGCTAGGGCTGCCTCCTATTGTAATGTTCAACTTTTCATCAAAGTGAAACCCCCAAGCATCCCGTGGAGTACGACTAGGCAAATTGCTTAAGTCGGAACCACGTATATCGTGTCTCGTCTTTTGATTGCTTGTTTCTTTTGCTTGTGTGTTTGTTCTCTTGCCCTAACAGACGGGCTGTTTTTCGCTTAGACAAATGTGTTTAGATGAGGTGGTTAAAAATATCCGATTCGATCTGGTTTTGGGACACATATGGCCTTCTTGGAACTTGAACTTTCGAGATGAACGATTCAGAACATCAACATGAGACCGGTAGAGAGCTATTAATGAAATAATGTAATGTACTTAGAAAAACCCAAAAGCAGACAATCCATGTACTATAAACTTTTCCTTGTTACCTGTACACCTAGGAGTTCGGCTAGGCACGATGAACTCTTTATCATGCTCACTTTAGACACACTAGTTTTAATCATAGAAAATTTTCCATCGGGGTAGCCCATAATTGCCAATTTCTCTTTAGGTGCTGGTATGTCCCCGAACTCAACTGGCACGACTCCTTCCCAAAACTCATCATCACTAACTGTTAGCATTGCTGTAGACAACATCACCCATGAAATCAATATCAAAAGTAAACAATCGTTTAATCAGCTAGCCCAATATTTGAAAAGAAAATGAGATAGGCTTCCAATACAGGAAAGGATGCTCTCATATGAACATCTAAATTGATCTCCACTTGAAAAAATTGGGGTCCACCACGGTCCATTTGATGATTTTGTGAGTCCCAATGTGTAAATCAAGTTAATCAACGATGGAAAAAAATCAATTTAATTGAATATCAGGAAGTGTCTTAGTGTCTAGTCGGATAATATTTGTCTCGAGACAAATAGACTCTCATGACAGATGATTAGTTGATATGACTACCAATGACTGACTAACCTGACTCTTTTACACATCCAAACCTCACGACTCAAATTATCAAAAATAGACGGGTGGGCCCAGTTTCTTTCTCACGGTCATATAAGAGGATCCTCATCTCATCCCTCTCATACATTTCACCAAATTTATGGTTAACACTTCACATACCAAGATCACACTCAAGTGCTACAGCAACTACCGTAGCAGTATATAATGTATCTGAATTGGGTTTCTTGAGCTGCACCTTTGTGTGATGATCTACACACTGAGCACATGTTAGCACTTTTCTTCCCTTTACAATGAACCCACTGCTGGTACTGGGGTACTTGGGTCTCCATTGTCCACGCGGACGCAAGAAATTTGGTGGGCTTTTCCAGCATAACACCTTCACAAGTGACTGACGAAAAATCTAACTGTCAAAAATATGTGCTTTAATTTCTTTTTATTCTGAACAGATTGCAACTATATCAAAACTGAATAAATAATCTATTTTTAGTAAAACATGCTGATATTAGATTATTACCCTTTTAAGAACTCTACCCTTGACAACCACAGCTTAGTGCAGTTGGTAAGTCATTGTCGCCTCCCCTTTGTGGAAGTCTTGGGTTCAAGCCCCACAAGGGCAGGGCCTTTAGGGGGCCAGAGCTATGGATAGCTTATGGTGTTCCCGTGCTAACTCTAACACCCTCACTAACCCCGCCGATGTATATCGCCGTGGCCAAAAAAAAAAAAAAGAACTCTACACTTATTTTTCTATCTCTTTCACATTGGGATGTTGAATGATATTTCCACGTTCACAAAAAATCTCCTTCATTTTGCAATTATACAACAATGGGAAAAAAAAAAAAAAAAAAAAACGAGACTTACAGCCGAGTACGGGGAAACTTTCTTCTTTTTCCTTTTCTCCTGTTCAATGCCTCGATCTTCTTCTGGTACTTGAAGCTTTTGAGCGCAATCTAAAAAATCCTGTGCTCGAGAAGCGAATCTGTCTGTCTGGAGAGAGAAAGAAGAGCGAGAAGAGGAGCAGCGGGATAGAACAATAGGGCGAATTCGGTGGTGGTCAGGTGGGTTTGAATACGGTTCAAGAGAAAAAAAAGAACGTTGAAAGATTCTGTCGATTACATTGAAATTGGTGGACAAATTACAAGAGAGAGTATCGATCACCGGAGATGTCGCCAACATCGTATCGTCGGCGAAACAATTAGGACATCCGACCGACAGGATTTTGTCGTATGTATGTTTGGATCTCTATATGTTAGGGTAAACGACTCTAATGGTCCTTGTAGTTTGGGCTTTGTGTCAATTTGGTCCCTGTGTTTTCAAATTGCTCGATTTTTACTCTGTAGTTACGATTTTGTGTCAAGCCAATCCAATCAATAACTTTCGTTTACTTAAGAGGGCGAATATTACTTTCTTTTCTATTGGTTGAAATGGTGTGAATCTCACCACAAAGTGGTTTCATGCTTAACAAAAAATCTATCGTAGGGGGTGTGACTTACACCATTTCAACCAATAAGAAAAGAAAGGATAATGTTCACCATCTTTTAAATAGGGTGAACAAAATTGCACTCCCCATTTACCCCTTAAAAATGAGCCTCTTATCATAAGTCTCACACCTTCTTAATTAAATTGCTACTAATATTTATCCAGGTCTCCCCATACCCATTCTCTTCCCAATCTACCTTGTCACACCCACCATCAATCCCCGGCTATGTGGACATCACCCCCAATCGGCTGCCTCTCGATCAATCCCCACATATCACCCCCAATCGGCTGCCTCTCGATCAATCCTGGGTATGTGGACATCACCCCCAATCGGCTGCCTCTCCATAACCCGATCCAACCTCCCATACCTGTAAGTCTATGTACCCGAGACATCACCCCCAATCGGTTGCCTCTCCATAACCTGATCCAACCTCCCCTTGCTCGTGAAGCTGTGTCGGAGGCAGATCAATCTACATCTAATCGGCCAAAAGCTCTATGGCCTCTAACTCGCCTGCCGATCCCCTAACTTGTATCTGATCGATCTGTGTAAAGAGAGGGGGGGGGGTGTTCAAGGGCTTCAAGAAAAATCATCTCAATCTAACAAAACTAACCATAACACCCTAATTTATAATATAAATAAATAAATAAACGAACCTTTGGCAGTTATCCTAATCTGACAATATACACCTCTGGAGCGTGTATCAAGGCTCATTATATATCATTATTTTTGTTAATATAATCTTTGTTATAGAATACAATTTCACATTGCTTGGATAGAGAATGGACGATCATTTAATGAAATATTGGAGCCGTGAGCCCGCGACTGTGGCCACTTTGTTATCTCTTTGATACTCTGAGACAGTATATCTTAAGTCGTAGCTATGGAATCTCGGAATCTCTCCTACATGCCATGAGGACTTCTACTGAAGTGAAAATTCGTCAAATTTCTGGGTGGTTTTTTTTGTTGTTGCCATATTTTATAGTAGTTAGCGAGAGTTAGTGGGAAGTTAGTCAACGAGGGGGCTCAGAGGCTATCCATAGCCCTGAAACCCCAAACCCGCCCCTCGTAGGACTCGAACCTTGGTCTCCACGGAGGGGGAACATGAGCAAACCGTCTCACCAAGCTTGGTTTCTCAATTTCTGGGTGGTTAGTTAAGACGCTTGTATACTCCAAATTTTTTTTTTGGGGACAAACCAGATCATCCCAGAAATTATATATAAGAAAATTACAATACAATAAAAGCGGACACTACCGGTCCGAAAATACAGAAAATAACGAACAAAAACAAAATACAACAAACAAACAAACCAAAACAAAAAAGAAACGCCGCTTGGAACCAAGACGCCGGAGTCGGACCCTCGATCACACTCGTGAATTTGCATTTAAGAGGCTACAGAGCTCAAGTGCATGAAGCACTAAATAACTTCTAGTTTTTGTTTTGGCAAAATATAACCACCTTCTTCACTGAATGTAGATACTTCAAGTTGCAACACATGTATAAAGCTAAACCAAGCGGGTAAAAGCAAAACTTAATTAATAGACATCACTTGACCACAACACTCGTGAAAAACCAGAAACACCTAAAAGCTGCAAAATTATTGGATTCGGATCCAGAATCTCGGCCGAAGCAGCTACCAAACCTCGAAAAAGGAAACAACCCATGCATCACGTGTAATCACGAAAAAAGCAGTCGCCTAGCACTGTTAGCAGAAATAGCAACAAACACCTATAACTGGAACGTGAACTGTCACAAGGAAGAAAATGAGAATGTTACTGATGCACTCAAGTCTGCAGTCCAACTTCTCGTGGCAAAGAGTTGTCCTCTTCTTGAAAGCTTACGGCCATATGGGCGGGAAAGTTAGAAGGCGACAATGCAATACGACTGTAGGTTTTATTGGAGAATGCATCTCAGTAGTCCAAACACAATTTGTCTCTGGACATTATATGACACCAGACTTACAAAAATACCGAAGTATACAAACTAGACCTTGAACAGATGCATGCAAATTGTAAAAGTATGAAGTACAGCAACTACATCGTTAAAGATGCGTGCAAAATGTGGGAATGAAGTCATACATTTGTAAAACTCGAGAAAGGAGAATGGTGAAGTATAAGTCTGAGGAAAATTCTGGCTCAAAAAAACCGATTTAAGGATTTCAAACAATCAAGGTGGTGTGTGCTTGTACTTGGATTGATCAAGATACTCAAGTCTCCAAGAGGCTAATATAACAAATGGGTACTCACTTCCTAGACTAGCTTTGGACCAAGCTAGAGTCTTCGGATCATCAGACCTTATCTTTTTGGTAAATATATATCATCAGACATAGCTGAAGGAATGTTGTGCATTTTAAGAATACTTGGAGTTCTTGCTTTGGCACTGGCTGTATGCAACACCAACTTCTGCACAAATAAGACAAAGAAAACTTAGCAACAGTTACAGGGACAGAGGGAGAGGTTTGATGGCTTGAAAGCTGAAGTTTAGAAAGAGGAATTTTCATTTCGACCCCCTCTAGTTAGAGCGAAAATCACTTAAACCCCCTCGAACGCCAAAGCCTATACTTGCACCCCTTGAACTCGCGACTTAAGCGCCAACTTTAGTTTCTCAGTCCAAATCAACGAAGTGTAACCCACGCACTCAAGTGCCATATTTGTAATAAACGAAAGAATTGCCCCTATTTTCAATTTTCATGTCTTTCCCAGTTCATCACCACCAGGGTTACCCGGATTGCGGATCCTTGAGGTGTGCGGAATTTGATTGTGGGCTCCATACCCTTTGGAACGTGATACGGTGGGGGTAGGCTTCTTCGGATCATATGTTCGAAACGAAACTAGTTCGTTCGGAATGCATACCAGTTTTTCAGATTCTTTTAGTCCTAGTAGCATCTGTATATGATATTGTACTAATCAAATCAGTAATGGAATTATTTTATGAGGGTTTTTTTGTTATATGACACTGTACCTATCATCTGTGTGCCATTTTTATGGTCGGATCGCCGGAATCTAAGTTCCAGTTTGCTACCGATCCCTGGTTTGGATCATCCAATCTGGATTGTAGTTCGTAACCCCTATCGCGAATAATGGTAAGCCACCAACTTCTCTTATTTATTTATTTTTATGTAAGGGGGTACCACGGGTGCCACCACTGCAGATTTCAGAGCTTTTGGTATACCATCTTCCAGACTTCCACCACCACCACCAACAATGTCCTTCATTGCTCTACACACTCACCCAACCAGTAGAGTACTGGTGCCACTTATTTATTATACCTCACACATACACATGAAGGTCCGTGCACACTACACTCACAAGTCACAACCTATCAAAGCACCATGAACAACCTTCAGCCACCAGTCCCCAAGCCAATCATGATCAAAATCCAACTTTTGGCACGCCCAGGATCAACCCCAAAACTAGAATTGATACATATATTTTACAAAAACAAAATGCAACCTCGAATTTTACTGCCACGGATATAATTCACTAATCAGTTATCAAGTTGATGGGTCAGGATTGACCCCCAAAAAAGAAACTAAAGGGCTAGGCTATGGGCCTATTGCACTCGATAGCCTTCATCACTGCCCTCTTCTTCATTCGCAAAGGTAGGTATCGCCGCCACCATCATTGTTTCACCTACCCCATAACCAAATTTCCCATCCAAACAGTAGATAATAGTCATGTCTGTTGGCGTATCACCCAGTTGATTCTGTTCGTAACCTCTAAATGCAGATAACTCCTGTCGTGAGTGAATAGCTTAACAGGGGATAAGAAAACGCGATTTTGGCCACCAATCAGTTTGCAAGAATTAAAATAACCCTAACTAATTTAGAAAGAAATAAACGTCAAAGGAGAGCAAGAGATAGAGGCGGGGGACTACTGGATGTGTAACTGATCTGCTTCGAATTTCAGAAAATTAATAAGTCCTTATCTGGAACTCATTTCCCATATACTTTAAGACATGTATTTATAACTTGAGGCTCACTTTTACAAGGGGTGGGTGGGTGTGAAGTTGATCTGCTTTGTGTTGCCAAATGTCAAGGTGGTTGTGATGGAGTTGAATACTCCTACGGCTGATTGTTGTGCTCTTAATTCATCGGAGATATGAAGGGGGAAGCGAGTGGATTGAAAATCAGCGGGAAAGAAAGATAAGGGGCAGTGGTGTTTAAATTTGAAGGCTTAGAATGGGTAAAGTTGCCTTCCTACTGAATCAGTCAATATCATTCATGTTTGTAATCTAATACAAAGTACGGGGTGGTAAGCATAGGTTTTTTAGGTTAAGGGGCCTAAGTGATTTTTCTGTCTTAAGTACAGGTATCAAAATTACAATTCCCTCTTTGAATGTTTTTTGCAATAACAATATACATACTGAGTTTGTCAAAAGGACATGAAACCAAAGAACTAATGCACAAATAGAGTTGGTGCTTACTAAAATCACTTGCGCGCGCGTGCATGAGAGAGAGAGAGAGAGAGAGAGAGAGAGAGAGAGAGAGAGAGAGACCTTTTGTTTGTCAAGAATGAACTCTAGGAA
>JAOTQK010000005.1:4062273-4073181 GCA_025642025.1 Rhododendron ferrugineum
AAAAAATAAACAATGTGGGACTTGACATTGCCAACTTTAACAACTTCTAAATGGATAATCAAAATCTGATGTGGCAAATTTTGATTATTCACTTTTGATTAACACATTGCGGATGCTCTTAGTACTGCTTTCGAAACACACACAGTGAAGTGTGAACTCAAACCCCGTGTAATTAAGGAAAGTTGTTGTATTATTAGAGCAAAACCAACAGTTTAACACGCGTGGATTAGGAGGAGCGTGGACCAGACAACCATGAACTGCCAAAAGCACGAGTGCTGCTGCATCACCGGCAATAAAGCGACCCACCACCTCTCTCTCTCTCTCCTCTCATCAGCTGCTCTCTCACTCTAAAATCTTGTCAATTTCCTTCAACTCTCTCACTCCCAAGATCTACACCGTTGTTCTTTTCCTCTCTCTCTCTCTCTCTCAAGATCTACCCCCTCTAACTCTCTCTCTTTCTCTACTCATCACTAGCAAACCTTCCAACTCACTCTCTCTCTCTCTCTCTCTCTCTGTATATATATATATATATATATAGACACACATTCTGTCTACTTCTCAGATCTCCGCCGTATCTCATGGATCTAGAACCTCACCCGCATTGTCGTCTCTAGGCTAGGGTTTAACGACCTCATGCTTCTCTGGCCCCGCTCTACCACTCAAAGCCATGCAATCCCTTGTTTTGAACGGAGGAGGTGGTGACGAACGAGGCCGACGCGGGCCGGAGCTTCACCGGAACCCTATAATCCTCCGGCGGGACTCCGTCGAAGCGCTCGGTCTTGGATTCTGACAATGGTGTGTGCGAATCGCATTCCGAAGAGTGAAGATGCCAACTCTCTCGATGCGTCGTCGTTTTCTCCTTGTTGTTCTGTTCACTCTGGTTTCTTCTAACTTCGGTAACTAGTAACTCAATTTTGTAGGGTCTTTTTGGTCTTTGTTTCTGCTCACCCTGGTTTCTTCTGACTTCGGTAATTAGTAAATTTATAGTCTCGTTTTGGGTTCACAGCTTTATGCGTTATGTGGTTGTTGAGAAAGTAGGCTTTTAGGAACCAAGGTGAGTAATCTTTCCAACATTGTACTGATAAACAAACGGAGGTTCAATTTTGCAACCACTGGGCTGACCAGTCGAGGCTATAGATTAGAGAGTTGAGAGTGGTAGAGGAATTTTGCTGTGGTTGAGTTTTTAGTTGGATTTGGATAGGGCTCCTAACGAACCGAGCTGTTCGGCAGCAGCCCGGCGCTCGGCATAACGGGCTCGACTCGGCTCTGGCTTGTTAGTACACGGGTCGAGCTCGTGCTCAAGTTTTAAGCTCATTTAGTAAACAAGCTGAGCTTGGCTCGTTAATAAGAGGATAGCTCGGCGCTCGGCATAACGGGCTCGACTCAGCTCGGCTTGTTAAGGGTCGAGCTCAAGTTCAAGTTTTAAGCTCATTTAGTAAAGGAGTTGAGCTCGGCTTGTTTATAGATATTCCAGCTCAAACACCTCAATACTAAACGAGCTGGGCTTGATTATTTGGGCTCAACTCAAGCTTGAGCCGAGCTCGATTCGTCTAGTTTTGGATGGGCCGAGCTTGAACACTTCAAAGATCAACTCGGCTCGTTTGCAGCCCTAGATTTGGACATGTTTTTCACTTTATCCAGTAATTGGGGTTTGACGGTGCAATAAACCCCGGCTTCTATTTGCAATCCCCAATGTTTTTGTTTTCATCTCCAGAAATAGTAAAATTCGTAATTGGGGAAATATATCCCTGTCAGGCGAATCCAAAAATGTGGACTTGGTGGTTATCGTCTACATGGTCTTATTGCTAGCTATGGATGGAACCACGTTGCTAATTTTGTCGACGGTTATGGATGGATGTTGATAACTTGATACATGTCTCATTCTGCAACACATATTTCTATTTTACTTTTAAAGAAGCTATATTCTGTTTGCAGGGAGGTCTATGTCAACGAGTGGGTCATTTTCTCCATCAGAAGCACCCCATATGCCCTGGCTCAAGCCTTCTTCCGAACCACCGTCTATACCTGATCCTTCTCCATTGTATCGAGGTACCTAGTATACAGAGTACTCTGAGCTCTTTGCAGTTGCTTTTTTCTGACTTTTACACTTTGTATGTACTCTCTAGTGCTTGTGTTAGTGATTCTCTCTCTTCTCATGACTTTCCCTGATGTTTCAACTCTTCACTTTTAGGTCCTGTTGCTGGTCCTAGCACTAGCACCTTCCCAAGACATCATCACCACCATCGTCATCTGGAACCCATTTCAGTCACTCCAGCCCCCTCTACAACACCGGGTAATCATTGAGTGTCAGAAACAGAATCGTTTAGTCACAATAGAACAATCTGAGAATATAGAACAATCTAAGAATGCGAGCTTCAGGAATTCCAAGGTGTTATCAACATGCCTTGTGTAATCACTTCACCAATGATCTTTATGGACTACAAGTACAGGGCAAAGTCTTGGCCGTAGGAAGAGCAAACCGCCCATATATTGATGGTTTCGAATTCTTAATGTAGAACTTCTGTGCAGTTTTTGTATTGAAAAAGAAAGATCTTTGTATATGAGCCATTTGACCAATCTGCATTTTCTCATGACATAACTATCTCCAGAAACACACACATCTGTTGTGACGCCTCGACAACTGGCTAATGTCCAACGGCTCCAACCATAAGGTGGTTGCGAACCATGTGGTTCATGAGAAAACCAATCGTGGTAACATAGGTAGCAGTTAGGTATTCAACTCTGCGATGATCTAAGTCAATATCCACACAATTGCGTGTCGTATAAAATAGTAATTTGTAACAACCTAATATGGTAGTGTTCTTATACATGATCCTGTCAGACTGTATCTATCCTTCTCTTTGTTATTTTACTGGCCTGTGTCCATGGAAATGATGCTATCTCCTACTTAAACAATGTGCATGTTATTGTTTCAGGTTGTGGTCAAATATGTGTGGAGCCACTAACTTCGACTCCCATTGGTTCCCCATGCGGTTGTGTCTTTCCGATGAAAATTAGACTTATTTTGGATGTATCACTCTATGGTATCTTTCCTTTGGTTAATCAACTCGAGATTGACATTGCAGCAGGCACATATCTTAGACAAAGCCAAGTGGTAATAATTGGTGCCAGTGCAGATAGTCAGAATCAGGGAAGAACAGTGGTGGACATTAATTTGGTGCCTTTGGGGGAGAAGTTTGATAATACCTCTGCTTTGTTGACTTATGAGAGATTCTGGGAGAAGAAGGTGCCTCTAAATAAGACGCTTTTTGGCAATTATGAAGTGATGTCTATTAGTTATCCAGGTAGCAATCTCAAATATTTCACTTTCGTAGTTTCTTATTATGTGGTTATGCTGTTCTGTGGACTGAAATTTTTATGAACAGGGCTTCCTTCTTCACCGCCGTTTGATGGTTATGCCGGTAATGGTCCTACTGGAAGTGCTGGAAATCAGCAATACCCTATTACCGCAGATTTTGTCAACAAGAGCCAGAAGATGAATGCTAGACTTATTTTCATCATTTCCTTTTCTGCATTAGTAGTCTTGGTGGTTTGCTGTGGAGCAGTTTCTATCCTCGTAAGGTGGAGGAAGGTTGGTCGACCCTCAAATGCTGTTGGTCCTGTCTTTACACCATCTACTAATAAGAGACCTGGTAAATTTCTGGGCTTGTTCTTGCTCGTTAGAAAAGAGTCATAAAATGGTTTAGAGCTCTTTGGCTAGGGAATGCACGTCAGGTGTTGGCTTATTGATTACCTGTCTACCCGCTTAGCTATATAGGAGGCTCGTGTCTGTCTTCCTCAACTATGCTCTTTTCCTTTGTTACAGTATTCTCATTACAAGAATATGTTTCCAACGGCTGTTCATCTGTGGTTCTCCCAGCAAAAGATACAGTAGATCCTTCTTTTTATTTACTGAAGTACTCTTTCACTTGTTGTAGAAATGTTTTACTTTGGTTTGATTATTGCTCAGGATTGAGGAACATACTCCCTCCGTCCCGTAAAGTTAGTTCCCTATGAAATTACGTGCAATTTTCAAGCTTAAAAAATAAAAATAATGAACTGCAATGGAGTAAATTTTTTTGCAATATGGATCTTGTTTGATAGTTCTCAATGAGATCTTTTGAATGGTGCAAAAAAAAAAAAAAATCGAAAAATTATTTTAATAGATACATTAACTTGAAGTTTGGAAATTGCACGTAATTTCGTAGGGGACCAATTTTATGGGATGGAGGGAGTAGATACGATGATTTTGGTGCGCCTCTAGGGCAGATTAGAGGACTAAGGTCCCTTGCTTACTACATCATGTGGTCAGTCAACTTTGCTTCTCTAGTGTCTGATAGTTTTCTATATCCGATTTCTTGTACCTCATAAGTAAACAATTTGTCCTCTTGGGGTCACTCCAGCTGCTTATGCTCCCTTCCCCTGATAAAGATACTCCAAGTTTGAGTCTTCTTGACTTGTATAAGGAAAAAGAAAACCATTTATGTAAACCAATTTTCAGTCTTGCTCTCACTCTTGTGCTTTAGTTTTCTCGCTTAGACAAAGGAATTGGACATCATTAGAAAGCAGTGTATCCTGCTAGGAAATAGAGAATTCACCCAAATACTTAGTAATTGAACTGAGCATTGTGGATCCAACTGATGAAACTAATGAATAATATGCTTTCTCGAGAACCTGCCTTCATTAGACCTTAAGAAACTGTATACACCCATCATGAAATTGGTGAAAATTTCATTGTTGTGTGATTGATAGAAAATGAGGTGGTCAATGTTGCAAGGGGCAAGATGGAATCGGTGACTTTATTCTTAGAAAATTCTTTAGCTTTTACTTCAATCAATATCGAGCAACTCCTGAGATAGCAATTAAAGCAATACGAAAAGGCGGATGGACTCATCAGTCCCCATTAGTTCAGCTCAATGATTAGGCATGCACTACACAATGCAAGTCCTCGTTATTTATGCTCTTTCTAGATTTCTCCTTTCTTGTTAGACTAATAGAGCTTGGTTTTGTTCAATGCAGCCATGTAGGCCTGAAATTCAGGCTGGATTTGATTTCTAAAGTGCTATTAATAATATATTGTCTTTGGGAACTTATTGTACGATCAGTCCCCTTAAATTTATCAGCCGTCCACCTTCAGTCTTTGTTGCTTGCGACCAATCAACTGGGGATCAATGAATGTCTTGTGTATGATGCAGGAACTGGGTCTGTCTTATCGAGTAGCATGGCTAGCTCGACATCTATATCCCTCGTCTCCACCATGCCTTTTTCCATTCTGTCTGTTAAAACATTTTCACTGGCTGAACTTGATAAGGCCACAAATAAGTTCAGTTTGAAAAGGGTTCTGGGTGAAGGAGGGTTTGGACGTGTTTTTCATGGGATCTTGGAAGATAGAACTGAAGTTGCTGTTAAATTGCTTACAAGGGATAATCAAAATGGGGATCGTGAATTTATCGCAGAAGTTGAGATGCTAAGCCGTTTGCATCACCGTAACCTGGTGAAACTGATTGGCATATGCGTTGAAGACCACACACGCTGCTTGGTTTATGAGCTAGTTCCAAATGGCAGTGTCGAGTCTCATTTACATGGTACAATAACCCACTTTCTTACCTTCTGTCCCATATTGTTTGTCCATTTTCTATGTTTTATACTCCATTATATTTTGTTGAATTGTTAAAGCAAATCATTTCTACACCTCATTGGACTCGGTCATGCAGTCCTTTCTATATTTGCCTGAAAATAAATGTAGACTTGAAATGCAAAATCTTTCAACATCATATGTGTGTTGGTGTTTCAGGTGCTGACAAGAGAAGTGGGCCTCTTGACTGGGATGCACGATTGAAGATTGCACTTGGTGCTGCAAGGGGATTGGCATATCTTCATGAAGATTCTAATCCTCGAGTAATTCACCGAGATTTTAAGGCCAGCAATGTTTTGTTGGAAGATGATTTCACCCCCAAGGTTTCAGATTTTGGTTTGGCAAGAGAAGCTACAGAAGGAAGTCATCACATTTCAACACGGGTCATGGGAACTTTTGGGTATGTACTATTCATGTGTAACTTCCACCTTGTCATAATCTTCCAAAATAATTTCATTGTTCTTAGCTACACTCGTTTTTGTTTAATATAAGAACCATCATAACCAAAATACACACTCGTATAGACTCGATTGACATCTATGACAGGTAGTTCTAGAGTTTCCTGGATGGTGGTGATTTCCCTAATCTCATGGAATTCGCCGTTTATGACGAACACTAAAATTAGCAGTCAATGGATAAGTTATAAATGTTTTTTTCCCTGTGAAAGACAAAGTTCAAGAACATTGCCTTCTGTGTTCAAATGACTGAAATAGTGAAATTCCTGTCAAGCTTTTCACTTTATATTTGGTGACCCCATCTCTGAGTGCTCTTCTAGTCACCGAGTACGAATTTGATTTTGTTTGTCCCATAAATTATGTAATGGTGTTTTTTTTTAATCTCTATCGTGGCTTTGTATTAGAGCTGATCTTTGGGGACATATCTCCCGGTGGAGATTTAACTTGGCTTTGCAGGTATGTAGCTCCTGAATATGCTATGACAGGACATCTACTCGTAAAAAGTGATGTTTATAGCTATGGAGTTGTTCTTTTAGAACTTCTCTCTGGGAGGAAACCTGTGGACATGTCTCAATCCCCTGGACAAGAGAACCTTGTGACTTGGGCCCGTCCATTACTAACCTGCAGGGAAGGACTAGCCCAATTGGTTGACCCCTCCTTAGCGGGAAACTTTGACTTTGATGACATGGCAAAGGTGGCAGCCATTGCCTCCATGTGCGTCCACCCAGAGGTGACTCATAGGCCGTTTATGGGGGAAGTAGTGCAAGCTCTCAAACTCATATACAACGACAACGACGAGACCTGTGGGGATTGCTGCAGTCAGAAAGAGTCTTCTGCTCGTGACTCTGATTTCAAAGGCGAGAGCAGTTGGTGGAATGCTGGTGGGGTTTCTCCACATATAACCATGGAGTATAGTTCGGGTCCTCTTGAGGAGATTGAAAACAGACCGTTTTCAGCTTCAGCTTTTACTGGGGGAGGGGGCTTCTTACCCATCAGCCATGGCAATAGGTCGGGTCCTCTGAGGACAGTTCGGAGCAAGCCGTCGTTTTACCGATTGAAAGGGAGTGTGAGCGAGCACGGTGGACTTCTGTCGAAGGGTGTTTGGAATGAAGGTACTAGTGGGTTTGAGTCTTCATTTTAGAGTGTTTTTCAAGTGTACAGTACCGAATGACCATGCTAATTGAAGACGTGGTCACTCGGTGTAGCGTAGGAGTTTGCATTGCTGATGCGGGTTTCAAATTTGGGGGAGGAGAGTGAGAGGAAGAGAGAGAGGGCTTTCGGTTCTAATTTTGATAATCTTAATTCATTACCATACGAAGTGAGATGTAAGTTGGACACTTCTCCGTGTGTTGTATATGTGCTATTAAATTACCTTTTCCAGTTTGGTTCAATGCTGGATTGCTTGGGCCGACTCTGTTTCCATTTCATATCGGTATATCCTTTCCCCGGAGTTATTTCCTGCTTGAGCTGAAATGATTTGTTTGGCGTCGTATGAATCAAAATTGGTGAAGACGATGTTAGAACGATCTTAATTGTATTAACTATTGCCCGTTCTGTCGAACACTAAATTGGCTCAAGTATGAGGCATGTGTTTATGGTTCAATTTGTACAGGGCTTTGTCTCGGATTTGGATGGGTTCCCGCTAGTTGGTCTCTTAGGAAATAGCAAGAGTAAATTGATCTGGATACTCGAGTTATAAAAAAAACGAATAAGTTATGAATAAGTTGATTTGGATTTACTTACCAAAAAAATTTAAAAAAAAGTTGATTTGGATTTTCTGAAGTGACATCTGCATTGATCTTCGCCAGTTATGTGAATCAATCAAAGTTTTAGGGAATTAAATTCTTTGGATCTCATCCAGCCCATATGGAATTCACATGGACTCCCTCTACTAAACTCTGTCGCCATTCACAATAGTACTCATGGTTTGGGACCATGAGCCCATGCATCAAGGACACCAGCTGGACCCACCCTCACTGTTCAAAGCCAAGGGAAATAATGCGCGTGCTTGAGTTGGAGTACGAGCGCGAGCGTGAAAAGGGTCAAACCGAAAAAAACGTAATGCCACGTTGACGTTTGTGATGAGTTCCTGACCATCTAATCGGGTCTTTCGGGGCTCTTTCTTGTTTTGTGATGAATTCCTAATGAAAATACTCACGTCGACATCCGCCAAGGAATTTTCGGGATTTTTCTTGTTTTATCCTTAATCAAATTTTTTTTTTTGCGTTTGTTTGTTTTGCGCTTAAATTTTGTGGGCTTTTGATTTGTCGACGAGTCGGAAAAGCAAAAAATTATGACTTTTACCCATTTTTTTTTTAAATATCCAAGATAAAGCCCAAAAAGCCGGTCATAAATTTTTATTTTCCCAATTTATCTTAACGAGATGAATCAAAACCCTACAAAATTTAGGCTCAAAATTAACAAATACTTTTTTTTTTTTGAAAAAGTCCAAAAATCTTAGCGGAACTTGACCTTAGTTGTGGGGATCAGAAGCCTTAGTTGGGGGGATCAGTCTTGGGTTGGGTGTCAAATCAGGCCCATGCCGGGTAAGCCCATCAACACCCTGTTTTTGGTCCCTAAAATTCCAACTTGTCTCAATCTCTCACCCTCTGGCCCCCGCTCTTCCTAAATTTCTGGTCCCGTATTTCTTCGCTATTTTCTGTTGAGATTAAATTATTTACACCGCCAGTGTAAATATTTGTTTCCTCCAAATCAATTACATTGCGTCACGTTATAAACATTGGGACCACTGTTTTGTGACGTGGCACAATGTAAAGAATTTATTCTCTTTTCTGTTTAGTTTTTACTCGTAACTTTAGAGGAATTAATCATTCGTCCCGATTAAAAGAATCAAGAAAAAATTTAAAAAAATATAGTTCAAAATTGAAAAATGTTATGTAAGATGACACCGAAGATAAAATATCAGTTGTTTAACAATTTTTTTTTTGTTTTTACTGATTCCCACCCCCCCTACTTTTGGTCATACTTTACCCTTTTCTCTTGTCGATAGGAATGATTAATTCAAAATATATAACGTGAGTCTTACCAAAATTCAGAAAAGACGAAGGAAAATACTAAAACAACGCTAAGATTTCGACAAAACGCATGTCAAATTGTCAATCGCATGAACTATACACCTGTCAGATGGTGTTAGGCCACTGTTTGGGCTGCATCATCAGATACGTTAGCTCGGTCCTCACTTATTGGGTTCGAACGATTCCCAATTGCACTTATATCTTGGCCTTCGCGCAAAAAAAAAAAAAAACAAAAAAAAAAACTTTCAATTATCGAAAAATGGTCCTTGTTGATTAGGAAAGATGAAGATGTGGACCCAATTACAGTCCAACTCAATGGCGAGTTATATTAAGGGGAGTGGCACGGGCCACTCCGATTTTGTAAATAATGTTATAATTTATACTCATATATTTTTCACTTGTTGGTATGTAAACAACATGATTTATTACACAAATAATAATAAATGGAAATTCAAAAGATGAATGATTTAGATCATAAAAAAAAAAAATTCTCAAAATCTTTTGTTCAAAGACTACTGGAGGGAAAAATCAACTCTTTATTCATTTATACGTAATAATAGAAAAACAAAAATCACTATCGTACTCACTATACGTACGCTTCCAACTTTTCTTTTTCCCCCGTATTTTACAAATAAAATGTTTAACAAAATAAAAGTGAAAATTTCATTAAACAACGCTACCCCGGAATCTAACTAGGTTGCTTTGGATCCTACGTGGGCCTTGACAGGTGTTCGACCTACCAAAATTAGGTCATCATTCAATGCAAATCATCAACCCTCGTGTGGGATTAATGTGCGGTTGTGATTCATTGGGGGGTTTTAATTCTCTGTGGGCCAACTTGATTCACATCAATGTCAATCCCTATGGATTGGGTTTTATTACTCTAATTTTCATGGCCCAAATTATGGCCCGCTGTATTAACACAACGCTCTGTTTGGTTACTTGGAATTAGTCCAATGGGGGTTAGCATAGTTTTACTGATCAAACGCGAGAAAAATCAGAGAATTCATATTTTAATCCCCGCCTTCGCGGGCGGGTGCACTAGAGATCCGGGCTCAGAAAATGCGCTAAAATTTTGTATTTTTATATACAATCTGAACTTTGTTTAATATTGTCGGTACCGAATTACTTGTATGTTAGCCAGAATAAATGATAATTAAATTAAATTTGTGAGTAACTAGATAATTTAGCTCAGCGAAACAAAATAAACTAGGCTTAAAAAATTTGCTACCAAAATAGATATGTTCATTTTATATAAAACTTGGTATGCAATTTTCTAAAACTTTTTTGTAATCAATTCACCGCTGAATTAAAATTCTAGAGCCTCGTTGGCCGATTAAGGGGCCATGCTCCTATTATATATGGGTAGTGGACCCATGGATTTCAATGGGCGTTCAAGATTTTTTTTTGTACGTAGGGCTTATATATCTTGCATGTTCTTCAGGCATTTATAGTTATGATTGAGACCTTCACATATCAATGATTATGTGGGCCAATTCTAGGATTGATGAGATCATTCCTTAAAAAAGCCAATTTTATTTTTGAAAATGTATAAGAGACTAGACCCGAATATCAAATATCTTAAAAAGTGAGTCGTTAGACAACGCATAATTATTCCGTGATCGCATTATAGTTCTTGTTTCTGTACTTTTATTCATGCTCCGTCAAATAAAATGAGAATCTATATTCTGCATTTTCGCTTTTTAAAGAGATGATACTTATTAAGATGATCGACACGTACGGATCTCGTTGCTTCCGAGAAGAGTGATATCATGGGCAACCT
>JAOTQK010000005.1:4088080-4101042 GCA_025642025.1 Rhododendron ferrugineum
GCCGCCTAAGTCCGATTAATCTTCTAGCCGCCTAATTCAACCTTTTAGCCATTAATCTCATCGGTCAGCCCAGATTTTCGATTAATCGCCCATTAACCGGCGATTAATCCCGCCTTTTAGAACACTGCCCCGTTGTACTATCCTTTCACTTAGATGGACAGTGCAACGGGGGTATGATCTTAACGGTTGTGCATGGGATATCGCACTTTTTTTTCAATCTTCTTTTCTTTTCCTCCTAGGTTCTGCCCCTTGTAGGCTGTACATTCGGTTAACCTTTTTTAATTTCAAGCTAATTTACCAAAACAAAAAAAAACGAAAAACAAAAAAAATCAAAAAGCCCTTTTGCAAATCTCTTGATTGCAATGACCAAACCGAAAATTGATGAGCTTTAGGTGAAGAAAAGCGATGAAGATACATTGAAGTTGATCAAAAAGTACAAAGGGGAGGGATACTTTGATCTTGGTGGCCAATTAGTTAAGATAGGTGTCAATGATTTAACACTTATCTTTGGAATCAAATCTGGACCAAACCAAATACACCTCTAGGGGAACCCGAGAAGGCCAATTACAGATTTTGTCGACAGAGTCTTCAAAACAGAAAAGGAAATGTTAGTTTCAAGGATGAAGAAATTCGTGAAAGTAACTTTTACAATAGATTCTAGTGAAAGTGCGCAGGAAATCGCTCATGTGCTTACGATGTTGGTTCTTGTGACAATCTTTGTCCCACTCTCACAACGAAAATTGAGCTGGGCTTACTATCCATTCATTGAGGATCTCAAGACATCCACAACGTATGCATGGTCAACATTCATTACAGAGCACCTGGTCAAAGAGCTTGATAAAAAGCATACAAATCCAACAACAGTTGGTGGATGTGTACTTGGACTACTGGTTAATATCTCTTCTATTTGTACTTTAACGCCAAGTTTGTTGTTATATCTGTATCTATTTTATATTGGTATATCTGTATATGTGTATCCGTTTTATCTTGGTATAGCTATATCTCTTTTGTGTTGGTATATCTGTGTCTATTTTTTAGTTAGAGCATCTGTTTTATATTGGTATCTCTGTATCTGTTAAAATATTGCTATATCTTTTTTGTACCTAGAATTCTATAGTGATAGCTACTTTGTTTGAATGCAGTACTGGCTCTGTGAGCATACAAGCATAATGAATATGCAACAATCACAAGACAATTGTCCAAGGTTTATGAAGTGGAGGTTGATATTTTACCCCAAAAAGAAAAAAAGTGGAGGTTGAGTGTTTTACCGGAAGCGTTGGCACGAACACCGTTGGACTCCCTTAATCCAGAAACGGTAAAGGATGCAGAATTGGAGCCCAACAACGAGAAAGAGAAGAAGTTGTTGCATTTTCTTGAACAAATTGAAAATAAGAGTGACATGAAGGATGATGACACTCGGGAGTGCAGCTTGGACCACGATGGATCGAAATTTGTGAAGGGCGAGGAGGTTGAGGAGACTAACAATGATACCAACAACCTGATTTCCGACCTACTCAAAGAAATTGACAGGTTGAAGGAAGAATCGAAAGAAAAGGACAGAGTAATTCAAACTTTGCAACAAAAAATAGCCGAACTTGAAAGGGACTATGTACCGTATGAAGACGCCATTGAGCAAATGTTTGACTATGAAACATAAGTCGGGATGGTACATGTTGAAAATGGTATCATGCAGAAAGAAATTGTGCAAAAGGAGGTTGAGATAGGAGGTTTGTACATCAACAACGACTTATTGGAGGAAAAACTCAAAAAATCTGAAAAAGACAAATCAAGCTTTGAAGATGGCCTAGATGACATGGTAACCCATATGGTTACACAAGAATACCACATAAGAAAAACATCTCTTCATAAGTATGTTGCTATATCTGTTTGTATATCTGTTGGTATTTGTTTAGTTATATTTATATCTGTTAGTCTTTTGGTATATCTGTATGCCTTGTCATATATGTATCTGTACATTAGTTACACACATAAATCGTAATAGCCTAATTCACTCTATCAGGACAAGGAAGAAGACAAAGAGAAAAGGCAAGAAGAGAAAGCACATTTGGTTCCTTGTGTCTGGAGGAGAACAATCCATGTGGTGCCAATGGGTTAAGTCCTACTTACTCAGAGGTAGGAGCTTTTGGTGTGTTCAGGTCCCATCCTGGGTATGGAGGAAAATTCTATCTCTGAGACCCCTTGTCTAGCCTCTTATTAGGTACAAGCTGGGCGATGGAATGTCTACCTCTTTATGGTATGACAATTGGCATCCCCTAGGTCCTTTGCTTCCAAGGTTTGGCCAGAGAATAGTTTATGACTCTGGGTTTTCTAAGGATGCTACTGTTCATGATATAATTCACGTTAACCAATGGGCCTTCCTGGTCACTCAAACTATTGAGTTTAATGAGGTTAGAGCTGAATTGCATAAGGTTGCGTTCAATTCTAGTACCAAGGATTCTTGCAAGTGGACGCTTAATACTTCAGGGAATTTCACTATCTCATCCCTTTGGGACAATTTAAGAACCCACTTTCCGATTGTTGCATGGCATAAAGTTGTGTGGTTTCCTGGCCATATTCCAAGGTGTAGCCTAATCACCTGGATGGCCCTTTTGCATAGACTAAACACTGAGGATAGACTTGTTCTGTTTGGCCTCAAACCCTTATCCCAATGCACCTTTTGCCCTACTGAAGAAAATCATGCCCATCTCTTTTTTGACTGCCCTATGGCTTCCCAGATTAGGGATATCCTGTCCCCCAAGACCCCCCACATGAGTGGACATCAAGGTTGGCAGCCTTGGGTGGACTACCTCTCTAATTTGAGAGGTAAGTCTTTGGCCAACACTATTGCTAAACTGGCGTTCACAGTGTATGTCCATCATATTTGGTTGGAAAGGAACTATAGAAAGTTCCAGAACTCTTGTTGCCCTCTCACAGTAGTTGCTCATACAATTTCCAATGATGTAAGGGCTAGACTGTTGTCCATTACTAACTTGCCTAGAGGTCTACATTCTGGACATTTAAGTGTACAATGGAACATTGTTTAGAAATGTGCTCAAAACACTTGCAAACTTTGTTTCACTTCAATCACCACTTTTATATTTCATATTGTTTTGCAGGGTGTGGTGCCATAACAGCACAGCCAAGTGACCATGTCACTCTGGATATCGTTTAGCAAGGAAGGAAAGCTGGCTCCACCATGGGTCTCCTATTACTGCAAAGAAGGAGGGCTGGCTCCACCATGGGTCTCCTATTACTGCTACGTATTCAGGTAGTTACCTTATAACCTGTAAACTGGATTTACATCTCACAGCTATTGAGTGATCTTACTATATTATGTGACAACCATGTGAGTTGTGTGCTAGAGCCCCATCTTTCTTTCAGAGCGGAGGTAATAACTAGCGGGGGAGTCATGAGAGGTACAGTGGAGGGAGAAATGGGTCCCATCTTTTGGTTGTGGAAAAGAGCACGAGTTGTGATTTTTCGAGGGAGTAGAAGAGTGAGCCTTATATATATTCCTAGGTTGAAAGTCTGATTACCTACCTTTGTTAAATTTCTCCTACTGCTGTGTATGAATTCAGTAGGTGACAGCTAATGTCTTTTGATATCTATTGATTGTGCATCACATGCTTTGTACTTAGAGAATTTGGAACCATATCCAAATGAGGGGAGTCAATGCTCTGTGCTGATTTGTAGTTAATTTCTGCTATTAATCTGGCCTATCCTTGGGGGGATGTCCCTTGGAGCGTTTATGCTTTACTAGGGGGCATGTCCCTAGCTACCTTTTGCGTACCTTTGCTACCAATTACTGGTACTGATCTGTTAGGACTGCTACTATATGTACTCTGCATGTGTCCAACAGAGGAGGGAAGAGGTGGAACCCCATATCTTGCTACGGTTGCTGCTGCTGTTCTGTGTGTCCAACCGAGCATGTGTAATGTTTTTGCTGCTGTTAACTGTTGTTACTATATTTGGCTGTAGTTTTGGTTACTTTTGGATCATGGCTACAATGTTCCTTTGGGTCAGAAAGCAGCTGCTGTTACTGTCTGCTGCTGTCTACCTGCCTGTTATGACTGCTCATATGGACTGTTTTCTGCTACTGTTTATGTTAGCTGCTGCTGCTCATGTTTCATCCAATTGCAAGTGTGTAGTCTGGATGCTACTACTGTTTCGTCAACCCAGCTACTGTTGTGCTGCTGTTCAGTTACAGCTTCTTAGGCTGATTGTGTATTGCTAGTAGTTGTTCTAGCTGTTTGTGGGGTTCAATATTGTGTATTGCATACTGCTGTTGCTGCTAAGTTATGATACTGCTCAGCTGTCTGTTATTGCTTACTACTGTTATGTTGCTGCTGTTCTAATTCCAATGCTACGGCTGTTGCTTGTCAAGTGCTACTGCTGCTTTGTGCATAATGGGCCATGCCTACTGCTACTGCTGCTTTGCATGCTGTTGTTGCTGCTGTTGCTAAGGAGTTGCTGCTGGGATTGGGAAATGACGGTGATGAGACTATGGGGGGATGTTCCGGTGCGGAGCACCCACGCCCTAGTGATTGTCTAGAGAGAGAAAGGGATATCTCAGTCCCAAACACAACTCCATATCTGTCCCACAGGTTCAAAGAATCCTGGATCTGGTTCAGAGAACGGGCCATCTATGAGGTGAGTCTGACCGACCGATCCTATGGCCATCTCAACAACGCCGGAGTCCAAGTGCTGCTGGATTGTTAGCCATCTGGAATGGATTGTTACTGCTAATTTGTGATTATTCTGTACCTACCTTAGGGGGGATGTCCCTAGGGATGTTTCTTCCAAAGGACTAACCGAATATGGTTGCTTGATGCTCGTTACTATGGCGTCGTGTTGTTTTGGCTCTGTTTTGTTTCCCTCTTACTAGATGGATTGGAAACAACGCATTTCATTTACCCGTTGTAGCCATTTGGCGTTGTCATTTTTCTTTACTCTTATTTTATTTTCCTCCTGGGGTATGCCCTTTGTAGGTTGTATATTTGGTTAGCCTCTTTTTTCTATTTCAAGCTACATTACCCACAAAAAAAAAAAGGTAAGAAGAGGAGGAGAGCAAGAAAGGAGGAGTTGATCGAACTTTCAGCGAAAGAGTTAAGATAGAAAACTAGATTGCATGATGAAATTTTGTCTGACGAAGTCATTGACAAAACGATCTGCCAAATCTTCAAAGACACGCACGAAGGAGAAAGGAAGTAAGAAAAGAAAAGGAAGAGAGAACAAGATAATGTTGACCCGTCCTCAATGGTAAAAGATCTCAAGGGCAAAGATGACAGAACAATCGAACTGTTCAGTATTCCATCTTTGTCAACTGAGAACAGATATACGTTATCCCAATATCTGATAATATGTGAAATCCATTCTTTTGACAGACACTAAACAAAGAAAAAGCTGATGCAAGAGCAAACTTAATCAACGAAAAGCTGAAAGAACTGGACAAAGTCATCGAGTTAAATGGTGTTGAATTCTACAAATATCTCATATTCCTGATGAATTCAATGGGAGGCAGACAAATGGAATTGGACTCTTCTGGTCTACGATACTTCCAAGCAAGAATGGATGCACTATAACTCTTTGATGAAGCCTAAGAAAAAGAAGGATCCTTACTTGACAGTTGCCTCCATAGTGGTACATAACATTACCTTTAATTTGTTGTCTCGTAGTCCATTCCTCAATCTTAACATTAAAAAAATTTGTTGTTTTTTCCAAAATGTAGAAAGAGCACGTGGAAAAGCAAATGAGGAAGTTGAGTCTTAAAAAACCACCAAGATTTGACCTCATTTCTACACCTAAACCAACACTGTTTCCAAGCAACACACTCAGTGCTCCAATAAGCTCCATTCATGATGCGCCTCAGCAACAACCTGGATCGTAAGCTTCTGTTCTACTGTATGTTGGCAGATCTATTTTTATGTTGGTGTATCTGTCCCTGTATCTGTCACCATCGTTGTGTTTCTAAACTATTCTCTTCTTTGACCTGCTTTCTATGAATTCTACAAGGTTGATTGTGGAATACTTGTGTGCTATATCATTAAACAATTTGCATAACAGAAGCCCGTCCCAACATATCTCACTGTGGAAAATCTTAAAAAATTCAGAGCTGAATTGATCCATATATTCTTGAATGACAAGCCCAGAACATGGTCGACCGAAGAATGGGAAGGCACGCAACTAATGCACAGGATGATGATTTAGGCATATACTTTTGCTCAACTTCCAGAATTAAAGTTTTTTTTGTCCATACCAAGGGTTGTACATATTGTTTTGGTGTTCGATGGTAAACTGTTATACTCAAACCGGACGACAAGGGTTATGAAGTAGAATTACTCTGTATATGTGAATGCTCGGCTCCAAACAATTGAAATTTGCCATACCAAGGGTTGTACATATTTTTTGTTGTCCAAACAATTGGACCACAATGGTTATGATCTTTGCTGAAGTAGAATTAGTCTTTATATCTCTTGTTTTTCATTTGTAAAATTTGTACTACCATTCTTGTCTTTTTTATCATCTATTCAAACTGCCATTCTATAATAACAGCACAAGACAAATAAACCAACAAAACCCTATTCTGACTAAACAACTTGTGGTTCTCGGAGCTTCCCATGCAGACATTGAGGAAAACTCCTCATTCTCAATAGGCATCCACCTGACCACATCTGGAATGTTGTCCATGATTTCATGAAGTACATGATTCCTGGCCCTAGGCCATTTCCAATTCCCATCCTTAAAGATGGAGCACACCTTTGCAGCTAAAGACCTACCCAATTTGAACACCACGCTTCTGCCATAATGTATGAACACAGCTAAAGACCTACCCAATTTGAACACTACGCTTCTGCCATAATGCATGAACACTGGGGGCCTAATGAATACACATATACCAATATAATATAGATACATACAGATATGCCAATATTCAAACAGATACACAAATGACTACAGTAAATGAACCACCTCGATTTATTCCCAAATGAAAGTCAATTACAAAGTGCATTCTGGACAATGATGAAAGCCGTATTCGATGAAAGTCATATGTACGGTTTGAGGGAAATCTTTCATACATATATACTAATGCAACAACAGATACAGACATACCAATATACCAACATAAGGACATAAACAGATATACCAACGTAAAACAGATACACGTATACCAATATAACATAGAAACATGCAGATATACCTTTTAAAACACATACAACACTCCATTTGCCTTACTCTTTTTTTTGGGTAAATTAGCTTGAAATTAAAAAAGGTTAACCGAATGTGCAGCCTATAAGGGGCATACCCCAGGAGGAAAAGAAAAGGAAAAAGAAGAAAAGTGAAAAAAGTGCGATAAGAATGCACAACCCGCATGGAGAGTACAGTAGAATAAAGTAAATAACAAAGTGCAATGTGATTTGTTATCATTCCCCGTTGCACTGTCCATCTAAGAGGAAGAAAGCACAACAGGGATGATGCAAAGTGATATAGGAAGTAATGATGACATGAAAGCTAACTACGGCCTGGAACATCCCGCCAGGCTAGGCTATAAGATAAAGTAGTCATGGTCAAATAACGACCAGCTAATAAACCATCACTGAGGAATTGCAGCAACATAGCAACTCGGCATCGAGGGGAGGCTGAACAGCTACTACAGAGAAACTAGGTACTGAGAAGAGGCTCGACCCGGGGATGTCGACATCCGACAGAGGGCCCAACCCTACACACCACGCCCATTCCATCCATTCTACTACTCCCTCAACCAAATTCCCAAGGCTCGCCAGAAAACAACCCACCCTCAACAGACATGCAAAATCATAAATAAAGTTTTTGAGAAGTAGGGCCGGGTTGAATGCACTCCCCATACCCACATCCACTCTATACATCTACCAAACCCATCCGATTTTGTGGTAAACTTGCTCAGTAACTTTAAAACTGGTGAAGGGTCGTAGAGCCAAACATCTACCAAACCCACCCCTGGTTTCCTTTTTCTTCCGATTTTTGTAAAATTCCCAAAACTTTTTGGGGTTCCACAAATTCATAGAGAGATCCACGAGAGTGGCGCTGATCTATGATCTTCCAAGGGGTTTTGTTATCCATTATCCAACTTCCCATCTGGGTTGTCGAAAAGGAGGAGAGTCGGTGTATTTCAACAACTGATTCAATGGCCAGCTACATCTGGAACAATCACTGGAGTGAGGCAACCTCCGGCGTCGGGCGACCTCTAATGGAGGTCTCCGATGTGCATCTCCGGCGTCGAACGACCTCCTATGGCGTTCTAACCACTGTTCAACTTCGATGGGTCTCAACTATTTTAAAGTGTTCAACTCCGATCGGCGGTAGAGAAGTCCGATCAACTATAAGGGCATCTCAATTGTTGCCGGACCTCTCAACGGCAAGGTCAGCCACAACTTCTATTAGAGACAGCAAGTGCCAGTGGGTTCAGTTCTTCTATTGCTGCCGGCCAGATTTGTTACACTAGAGGTACGACGATGGGAGGTCTTTCCTCGGCCACCACTTCCCACGGCATCTGTCCACACCCAGCCAGATGGGATGGAAAGGACGGTGACTTGGTAAAAGGCAAGTACGGGTCATTTTTTGTCCGAATGTCCATTCACTTCTCAGTCTCGGATTCTGGAATCCGGCGATTCCAGCTGAAGGTAATGGTATAGAATATTAACTGGTTGTGGTGTTTTGCAAACCCGTGAGCTAGTTAGAGTATCTGTTTAATGTCAATTGTTGCTGGACTGTTGGGCCAGTGTACTGTTAGTAATTGAGATTTCAACCTAGGTGTTGTAAACACCAACATTAGCTTTCCTGCCCACTTTGGGGCTAATTATTGAAGAACCTCGATGGGCAGTCATCTGTTCGACTGAGATTGGGTTTGCTCAAGTTCTTTGTTGAGCTTCTTTATATCCCTAGATTCTTAGCTTCTTTAGCCCGGTGGTTGTGTGCAGTATGGTTGTGACCGTGGCTATTGTTGATTAGATTGGAGTCTGCACTGATTGAAAGGGGTTGTTTTGCGGCTGCCATTGACTAGATCGACGGTTGGGTTCTGATTGAAACAGGTAGCTACCGAAGTTGTCATTGATTAGATTAGTGGTCGTGCACTCATTGAAAGGGGTAGCTTCGCTTGCTGTCATTGATTAGATTGGTGGTTGTGCGCTGATCGAAAAGGGCAGCTTGGTTCACCTGCAGTTTGAGTGGCCACATTATGTGGTTCCTCTTTCTGTCCCTCTTTTAGATTTTAGCGAGCCTAGAGGATTAGGTTGAGGGTGTAGTAGTCTGGATGGAATGGGCGTGGTGTGCAGGGTACTTGGCAGGGTAACCTTGTCGGATGCCGTCATCTCCAGTTCGAGCTTCTTCTCGGTTTTTAGTCCCTTTGTAGTAGCTGCTTTCTTAGAAGTAGGTATTATGCTTGTTAACTGAGTTTGTTGGAGTAGTAGTTTCTTGGTTTGCTTATCCCATCTCTGGAGTCTGTGGTTTCTGGTAGTTGGCTGAGAGCGGGTTGTTTTCTGGCGAGCCTTAGGCTTGGATGAGGGAGTATTAGGCTGGAAGGATTGGGCGTGGTGTGCAGGGTGGGGCCCCCTGTCGGATGCCGACATCTCTGGTTCAAACCTCTTCTTGGTGCCTTATTCCTTTGTAGTAGCTGTTCAGCTTCCCTTGATGCCGTATTGCTTTGATGCTGCTTGTCCTCAATGTTGGTTATCATTTGGTCACCTCTAACCATGACTATTTACTTTATTTCCTAACCTGGCGGGATGTGCCAGGTACTAGTAGTTTAATTTCAAGTTATTACTAATCGTATCACTTCATTTCATACCCCGTTGTATGATCCTTCCGCTTAGATGGATAGTGCAACGGGGATATGATCTCCGCACACATGACACTTTTGTTATGTTATTTACTCTACCTTACTCTCCATGCGGGTTGTGCATGGGTTATCGCACTTTTTTCAATCTTCTTTTTTTCCTTTTATTTTCCTCCTGGGGTATGCCCCTTGTAGGCTGTACATTCGGTTAACCTTTTTTAATTTCAAGCTAATTTACCCAAAAAAAAAACAACCCACCCTCAGCCAAATACCAATCACCCCAGTCGCCAGAGAAGGGATATGCAGACCAAGATTCTAATACTCCAATCTAACCACGTGAGTCAAACGTAATACCCACCTCTAAGAGAACAGCTACTATAGAGGAACTAGGCTCCGAGAAGAGGCTCGAACTGGAGATGTCGGCATCCGATAAGGCTACCCCCCTAAGTACCATGTACACCACGCCCATTCCATCCAAACTACTACACCCTCAACCTAATCCCAAAGCTTGCTAATATCTAAAAGTGAGACAGTACAAGAGCCTCAATTCTAACCGCCATTAACAGTGCTTGACCACCGAATCATTTGGCTCAACCATTTGCCTTACTTTCTCACTCCTTGATCGGATTCTCCCAACTTTTGGCCTCCCACGTGGCCTCCTCGTTTAGGAGGAAGAATGATGGCAGACTCTTTCGTGACCATCGACGCTCCAAGAGTGGGGATCGGGTTTATAGTACCTTCATACGACAATTTGAAAGCCTCGATGGTATAATAAGGATCAATATAATCGTACATTTGCTTTTTTGTCTTTTGAATAACTGTAACAGCATGCACACATGGAAAAAGATGAAGCTGCCAACGACAGCACGTGCATGTCCTCTTCTTAAGATCAACCACAACTGTCGGCTGAGAAAAAACCTCTAAAATATCATCGCTTGCTGCTTGCCAACTTTGGCCTTTATTGAAACGGTCAACCAACTTTTTCTCCATTACAGGACAAACATAGCTGCTCCACTTGTTTGATAGTAGTCTCCTGTTACACATCTGCTCCATCATTAGCACCCTTACCTTATCAACCAACTCACATATTGGCAAATGACGAAATTTAAGAATTTGGTTGTTAAATGACTCAACTGCATTTGAAGTCATTTCACCAAATCGTTTGCCTTCAAAGTACGCGTTTGCCCATCTCTCACGCGGCAATGACTCAACAAAATTCTTTGCACTTGCTCCACCAACAGTACACAGCTCTTTAAGAGCCTTGGCAAAAGTTATCACCATAGGAGCATTTACGCAATCATTGAAAAGATTTACTACTTTCTCTCTAAACCCATTCGAGAGTCGACCCGAAAGCTTATCCCTAAGGTTTGCCTTCAAATGTTGCAAGCAATAAGAGTGATAGCCATTCGAAAAAACTGTAGGCACATACTTTACAAGACCAGAGTGACGATCCGTAAAGAACGTAAGAGGCCTAGAACACGTAATAACTGTTGACAGCTTCTCCAAAAACCATTGCCAATTTGCCCTAGTCTCAGAGTCAACAACACCGATAGCAAGAGGAAATAATCCTATTCCAACAAAAGGGCAACAACAAAAAACATTATCAATTGTATCAACAACAGATATACCAAAACAAAGAGAAAGAAACACAGATATACTGTGTTACCATTAGTTATGTAGCTGCTGCTGACCAGTATTTCTGAATTAGCTGCTGCGACTAATCTGAAATTGCTGCTGTGACTGATCTGAAATGTCACATTTCAACCTATGCTAATAGACTGTTGTCCAGTGGTTGAGTCCAGTGGATACCTACCTGTTAGTATAGAATGGGCTATATTTTAGTTGTAATGTTGACCTCATATAATTGTATAAGATGTTCAAGGTTTGCAGCTAGGTGTTCAATCTAAGTGTTCAAGTTGTGCACCTCCTTTTATTGACCTATCCTCGGGGGGTTGTCCCTTGGAATGTTTAGGCCTTGCTGGGGGGCATGTCCCTAGGTTTGTTGTGCACCTTATGTTGCAATTTGTTGTGTGGATGCCTGTCATGTTAGATGTTGCAGCTGTAATGGTGGTTTTAGTTAGAAGCTGAACTGTGAACTGAAGTTGTGGACTGCTACTTCCCAGGGGTACAAGATTTTCCATTGCCTGCATTTGTTTTGCTAGACTATTTTGAATATCTCTAGCTATGCATTTCTGCTGCTACTGCTACTGTTGGATGTTAACTGCTGCTGCTGAATCCTCCGAATCCTTTGACTGCCTGTTGTTCTGTTATACTGCTACTGCTTTGTTGTCTGATCTGCTACTGCTTTGTTGTCATTACTGTCCTCGGTTGCTGCAATGGCAGCTTGGGTTGCTGCAATGGCTGCTGTTCCATTTGCTGCTGCTGCTATTCTGCTGTTCTGTCTGCATCTGCTGCACTGATATGCATGGATAGTTCTAAGGTCTCCAAGTACAGGTTGTGGATAGCTCCATGGATCTGCTATTTCTACTGTTATAAGTTTCCCAAGTACAGAGTTTGCTACTTCTGCTGACTGATGCAAAAGTGCTGCTATGGTGTATACCATCTTTTGGCATGTGTTTCTTTCCCATCTCTTAGATGGGATTGAAACATGTGGGTTCTATGGTTGTAAAATTTGCCCTACTTTATAGTATAGTTTGAATAAGTTTGGTTAGACCAGTGTAGCCACTTGGCTTAGTTCATTTTTCTCAATCTTTTGTTTTCTTTTTTTTTTCTCCTGGGGTATGCCCCTTGTAGGCTATACATTCCCTTAGCCTTTTTTTTTATTTCATGCTATTTTACCAAAAAAAAAAACACAGATATACCAACAAAACCAACATGTCAAGAGACTAAAAGATACGACAAAATCAACAATAGATACACAAACATGCTGACAGAGATACCAAGAGACTAACAGATACAACAAGCAACAACAAAAAATAGATAGCAAGAGGAAATAATCCTACTCCAACAAAAGGCAACGACAAATTACATTATCAACTGTATCAACAACAGATATACCAAAATAAAGAGACAAATACACAGATATACCAACAAAACCTAATCCTCCAACAAAACACATTGTAGGGAGGTATTCCCGAACAGTAGTGTCTACCAGTCGAGCACGTGATAGACAATGAGCGCGAAATTAGGGAAG
>JAOTQK010000005.1:4126701-4143352 GCA_025642025.1 Rhododendron ferrugineum
GTTGTCTGCTCAGTCTTTTAAATCCAACCTCATTGACAAATCCCCTCCCATTGAATCAATTGCTCGGACTCTGTCGTGGGATGATTCCTATACTAAATATCGACAGAAATCTCATTCTGTCCCCCTAGGAACGGAGGTAGACGAAGGGGACTGGATCTTCTTTCTCCAATCCTTAATATCAGCCGTTGGCCTCGACGGGGAGTTGCAGTCTGACTCTTTTCTTACAAGATGGCACTCACCAGAAAGCCCGTTGGACCCATTTTTAAGAGACAAATATATCGACTTGCACGGTAAGGAGATAATAATCCACGAGGCTAAGCGGAGGCTAAGGAGATCAACCCGGAAACTTGTATTCGACTGTGTCAATGCAGCATTGGCTGACATCACGGGGTGCGGTGGGGTCCTCAACCGGATATCAGAGGATGGACCGCCTCCCGTATTGGCGGATGAGGTATGGTCCCGGATGATGAAGTTGTTTTCCAACGAGGTGAGGTGTGTTACTGCGGGTGAGGACTGTGGGGACAGTAACAGCCTGGTGGTGGAGAGGGTGGTGAGGAAGGAGGTGGTGGGGAACAGTTGGGATGTGGATATGAGATTGGAAAGGGATAATGTGGGTAAAGAAATTCAAGGGAAGTTGCTGGATGAGCTCGTGCAAGAGGCTCTGGTTGAGTTGACAGGTAAGGTGTAATGGAGCATTTATTTTTATCTTGTAGTATAGTATGTTTCATTCTAAATATTAACTCTATTATTTGTTGTACTCCATTAATATGTTTGCAACAATGATGGCCCCTTTCCACCAAGGTTATTGATTTAGTGCTTCAAAATTGTTGCAAAAAATGAGTATGTGTTTTATATGTATGAGTTTTTATAATAGGATATTTATACGTTTTAGGTGAAAATACATGGAGATTCCCTCAACTATTACTTTTTTCTACAAAGACTTAAAATCGCCCATACAGACCCCCTCAACTATATGAAATAAAAAATTGGCTAACTCTGTTAACGGAATGAGGGGAAATGATGATTCTACTCTTAAAAAATCGTCCACACGGATCCCTTCATCTTAACGGTCTTTTTGACAGAAGGGTGTTGATTGGTTAACGATTATAGTTGAGGGGGTCTGTATGGGCGGTTTTAAACGTTAGGGGTCTCCATGGGAAAAAATGATAGTTGAGGGGGTTTCTGTGTACTTTCACCTACATTTTATAGAACAGTATGCACTAATACTTTTACATATGCATCAATGTTCTAAAAGTCGCTAGGCGCTAGTCGGGTGGTCGGCCACCTTCGAGGTTCGAGGCCTAGTAATTGGCGTATAACAATTAGTCGGATAGATCCCGTCAACGCGATTAATGACCGATTAATTCCGATTTTTAGAACGCTGATATGCGCAATATAATACTCCTATTATTAAGCACCGAACACTAAACTAAATTGACCTATGGGTTAGTGGAGCCTCATTCTGCGGGGGTAGGTTTGGGCCCTTGTTTTCAACCTGTAGTAAAATGTCTTCTTTTGATCAGAAGTCAAGAAAATAGATTTGTATCTAGTCTTTTGCCAGGATTTCATTGCTTTTTTTGAAATTTATTCATTGGAAGTCGTGGAAAACTTCAGCTGTTTGTTCACATGTACTCTCCATTTTAATAATTGATCTACTGATTGCTCAGAATCCGGTGCTTGCTCGACCATATGACCTATGAAGATGGGGGCAATAATTTACTTGTCCCTTGGGTGTCGCGTAGTTTTGACCATATTATACAGTGGTTTTGAATCCCGCCACGTAATGTCCTAACAATTTAGTCGGTCCTGAATTTTACACGAATGTATGATTATGGAGGCATTGCTTGACGGTGCCCCATAAGCATCCTATAATTTTCTTGGATGCATGCTTGTTGCCATCAACGAGTCTTGTTTATGAGTGAGGAATGTTACATTTCAATGTGGTTTGGATTTGTGTGGAGTTATTGGGTAGCAGGAAGAATTAGATTTAGAAATGACAACTTTAATGGTAAAATAAGAGACATTAAAACAAAGAAAATAGAGCTGCAACATATCGGTGAGAAACAAAAGCCGAAAACAAGGATATAACTAGGCCTAAACAAAAACAAACGACAATGCATAGCCCCTGCTCCCGTATTGTGCGCCTAGACGAAGACCGAGGAAAAGCCACTCAAACGATGCTCAACGAACTTCAAGCCGACGACCACTACGGCTCCCACTACAGCGCGTTCACCACGATGAGAGGATAGGGAAAAAGCCGAAGATTTAGAAAAGAATCGACGAACATTGTAATGGTTCTTGAGGTGGTATGTTTTTGTCATTTGCTTTGTGAAGAGAGAGGGGGGAAATATTCTCCAGTTGCAAATCTGAAGTGAAACCTAATATCGTATGCCTTGAAAAATTACCCAGTTATTGCACAAGTCCGTATGCAAAACTAAAGGTGATTTTTTTGGGGGGTGAACTAGAAGTATTATTAGAAAATTACCATTTTTTTTATTTATGTGGAACTCTAGGTGGATAGGGCCTCAAGTTTTGAACCCAAAGGCCAGATCGGGCTAGACTTTTCCGTGCATAGCCCATGTTTTCTGGACCAGCCCATAATTTCCCACCATATCACTACTTGTAGGGGACCTTACCGCACCTATGTCGGGCCTAATGCTAAAATCACTATCACTAATGGTGATGTCTCTTTGCTATAAAGTTGTGATTTGTGAAACGACCCTAAAGAAAAAGGGTTGGGCTGTATCATCTGTGGCCCATTTGTGTGTGTGTGGACCAATTGGAAAATTAGGGCATATGGGAACTCCAGCCCCTTTACCTACCAAGGTTCATGGAAAATCATTTTTGCAAGTTTCGTGGATTTAGGAACATATCGTTTGTAAAACTATTGTCAATGAGAGAAAAAGAAAAAGGAATTACGATACTTTTTGCTTGCTTTGCACAAAGGGGTATTTGCTGGATTTGTGTACTTAAATCTAGGGCCCTTTAATCTATGCATGCATGCATACCTTTTTTAAAGAGTGATTTTTACGGTGATTCTATTTGAAACTGGAGCTAACATGAGAAATAAAAGAGCTTTGGAGTTTCAGAGCACAACTTTCAAGCCAATGAGTATTTGTCGGTCTTCACCGCAAAAATTAATAACCCCGTTAATGATATTGTCAAGAGTTTTTATGAACTGTGATGCTGAGATATCTTGGGTTACCTAGAGAGACTTGGACATGGTAGTTTCTTGATTTTTGTGGCAGCATAGACATGGCCTGTTGTAGGAGTTCATAAAATTTAAAATGAGTATAAAAAGAAATTTAGGCTATAAAGAAATTTTACTATGTTATTAAAATCAATGTTTTCAAATCGGGATACGTATCGTGTATCGTTTTTTCACTTGTATAGTTCGTATCGAGATACGTATCGTGTATCTTGACATACGTTTATTTTTGGAAGAGGAAGAGTGGGGAAGGAGAGTATTTGTATTGCACTTGAATTCAAACTTTTTTTTGGTTTGATACAACATGGTTAGAACCCATCCCTATTTGTACTACTCCATGGAAAACTATAGTAAAAAGATATTTTCATTAAGGATAAATTTTGATGTAATTCTAGAATTACACATGAGACTAATTCTCACAAAAAAATTCTAGATATTTCACAAAGATATTCTAGAGGTTCTAGAGATAGATATTTTAGAGTATCTAAAAACTAGATATTTATATCTTTTTCGATAATATTCATCATATTTGGATTTTGTCAATTGAAGCTTTGTCAAAATACTAAATTTATTGCAATCAATACATACGCAAAGCTAGGGTGCATTTGTCCACGGACAAAAGCCAGCAACCATGAAAAGGGGTAACTTAATTGACTAGAATTGGTGCACGGAACAATAGATGTCGTAATAGCCATGTAAACGAAGAGCAATTAGGAAACCAGTTTTAGTCACTTTTAGATAATGAACCATCCTTTTGGAACTATAACGAATAAAGGTAGTTTTCTCAATAGTCTGCAAAGGCAATGTGTTAATGATGGGTAATATGAAATTGAATGAGGTGGGAGAAAATGGTTGAGTGCATAAAGTGGATATTTCTCAAAAGTAGTACTATTTTCACAAGTGTCAGCTAGTAACCAAGCCTTGCATACTTCCCAAATGACACAAATTCATAAACCATTGCAACTGTACATCATTATTTAACTAACCTTTGCAACAAATCCCACGGTTTGTCTTAAACCACACCATCCAGTGAATGAAAATAAAGAAGACCACGCATCTCTATCTAAGGCGATGTATCCGTAAGCAAACTTAGACATTATCATTCTAACGGAGATGGAAATAAGCACAACAGACTGATGCCATGCAAAGAATAAGATATCAAAGGATTTCTCACGTTCTTTTATTCCTTACCTGGCCTACTGCCACATGCCATGTTATACGCATCAGATTAAAACGCCAATTGAATTTCCAATGGATATCATGATCAATGATCTTATGTACATGCGGAGGATTTATGATGCGTGTACGTAGAGATCATAGTAGATTACATAGCATGCCTATTGTTCGGATCATGCAACCAAAGGCAAATTTCCCTTTCCAACAAAGCAACCAAATAGAGATCACAGTAGATTAACAAAACCATTGAAATTTTTTAGTTTTGTAGGAACAAGTAACATAAAACTTAGACTTTATTGCATCACATTCTAATTATGCCGTGAACGATGCATGAAATCAAACACAAGCATGTAAATTCACTTGACATGAAGACTTATGAAAATATCTTTATACTAGAGTCTTCCATTTTGTGCAATACCTTAAACCTAGTCATATTCATGAATAATCTCCATCCGTCAACTTTTTTTTGATTTCTGCTATTTTGGCGTCGATTTTGGCCAATTCACGTTATGCCGCCTCATTTTCTTCTCGTTTTCGCTTCTCTCTCTCCCATGTGTGGGAGCCGCGTTTCCAAGGATTGCCCTGTTTGTTTGTTTTTTGTTGCTTGTAGTGTGTCAGCTAATGTTTTCAAATCAGTATACGTATCGTGTATCATTTTTTCACTTGTATAGTTTGTATCGAGATACGTATCGTGTATCTTGAGATACCGTCAACTTTTTTTTGATTTCTGCTATTTTGGTGTCGATTCCTGCCAATGCGCGTCCTGCTATCACCTCATTTTCTTCTCGTTTCGCTTCTCTCTCTCCCACGTGTGGGAGCCGCGTTTCCAACGACTGCCCTGTTTTTATTGTGTATCTTGAGATACGTTTGCTGGAAGAGTATGAGTTTCTATTGTGTAGTTGGATAACATTTTTGGAAGAGGGAGATTACTAAAGGTAAGAGTGGGGAAGGAGAGTATTTGTATTGCACTTGAACTCAAACTCTTTTTTGGCTTGGTACAAAATGGCTAGAACCCATCCCTATTTGTACTACTCCATGAAAGACTCTAGTATAAAGATATTTTCATACAAGATAAATTTTGAGTACTACTCCATGAAAGACTCTAGTATAAAGATATTTTCATACAAGATAAATTTTGAGGTAATTCTAGAATTACACATAGACATTCTCACAAAAAAAACTTTAGATATTTCACAAGGATATTCTAGAGCTTCTAGAGCTAGATATTTTAGAGTTTTTAAGGACTAGATATTTATATCTTTTTCAATAATATCTATATCATATTTGGATTTTGTCAATTGGAGCTGTCAAAATACTAAATTTATTTTATGTTTCAACAACGTTAATCATAATTAAAATATAATTAAGAAGTAGATACACCTAATAACACCAACAAACTATGCTTACATTTTAAAAAAATTAAGATGCAAAATTTCAAGTCTCTCAAGGAGCCTATATTACATTAAGGCTTTATGTTCCCTTTGTTAGGAAAAGAAAGTAAGACAAAATACAATCGAAGTATGGTTCTTTTTTGTATACAAGACCTACTTTGAGGTTGAATTTTTATCAAAGGGTTTGAAAGATGCCATAATTAGATCAAACGGCTTAGATTAATGCATTTGAGGTTTCGCTTCTTGAAATAAGATTCGACTTTTTTTGAATAAGTAATCGTAGGATACGTACAAAATTAGGATACGCATATAAATCGTAAGATACGCGGTCGTATCGTAAGGTTTTTATACAAAAAAGATACATGATGGGATACGTATCCTTCCCCGAAGGAGACTATACAAATCGTAAGATACGTATCGTGTATCATAAGTTTTTAACAACTATGATTAAAATTAGTTGTCAAATTTTAAAATTACATGGCCTGTTGAGCCTATATGAAAGTAATTGGTAAAATTACATATGGCGATTTAAAGTTATTTTAATTTTGACTATATTAAATCATAGGCTATTAAGATACTAATGTTGTGATTATATTTTGTACTATGTTAGTATTAAAATTTAAAATTGTATATGTTGAGCGGATCCGAATCTCTGCTGGTAATTTTCTTGACATACAACTCAGTTATGGCAAATAAAGGGTGTTTTGCATTTAATGAATTATTCGAGTTTAATGGCGTATCAACCCTCAATTAATTAGAACAAAAACGATACAGATAGGAGTAATTACTGGCACTAGTAGTTGGCATCGACTGTGACTGTATTGTTGTATTTGAACATGAAGACCAGACAGTGGGTCATCTCATCTGAGAACATTTTTGTCTGAATGAAGTAAAGGCAGTTAATAACCCACGTTTACATTTTCTTCTAGCACCCGAGACAGAGAGAGATGAAATTCGTGCTATGGCTAACTCGAGCTCAGCTCAATGAGTTTACAAAACGAGTAAAAAAATTCTATTCGAATTACTCAGCTCATTTACCAAACGAAAGAAAGCACTTAACGAGCGTGCTGGCGAACAGCTCACTTTGTTTGTCAATGCACCAATTGATGAGAAAATTCACATGGGGTTTTGACTTTATCAAGAAACTTGCTCAGCCACAGCCAGCCCTCATAAATATGCCTAATGCCTCCAGCTATAAAATTAAGTATGCCCAAATGGCAGAGGAAAGGGGACCAAATGGTTGGAGGCCAGTCACCATCACAAGAAATCCCCTTCTTATGTTTCTCCAAACAAAAAATAAAAAAAGGATCTGAGGCATATGACAACCCTGTATAATGTTGGTGCCCTTATTAGTTCTTATGTAAATTGAACAGTTTCGTTTATTAACGACCGGGCAAACCCTCCAGTAGCTCTAAGGTTCGAAATGTTTGGCTTCCGCGAGACTAATTAACATGTAACATTTTGATTTGTGTTGCTTGACACATATGCGATCTTAACGAAATTAAAGAACTGAAACCTCCCGCAATGTCAAATTTCAAACTTGGGAAAGAATTAGAATCCTCGTATTTGGGGATGTCAATGGACACTTTATAAACAAAACAAGCCCACATATAAATCTCTCTTAACTTTTGCCCCCCTTTTCTTACTATATACTAAACCATTCGTCCAGCTACCACTATTTTGCGCACAAGCTGACTCGAATATCCGTTTATAAGAAAAAGTCTTCTTTGCATTTTTACGCGGGATCCTAATGATCATACTAGCAGAGTTTTAAAATCTCTTTGAAGACGAAGTCTTCTTTGCATTTTTTACTGCATCACCAGAGCATTTCAATTACTACAAATTGCAACAAAAGTGAATACAGTATATATTTTGCATTGAAAAGCCGCCAGTGCTGGTGAAAGCAATTACTTCTTCGTTGCTGCTAAGTGGGGTTTGCCTTCTGATGTGTTGTGTTGTGTTTGTTCAATTCCCACATAATTGACTACTATCTACTACTATCATGTCTCGCCTCGTTGTTCCTCCGTGTGCCGACTATCACAAGGGTTACTTCCATTGATATTTTTGGGACCTCAAAATTTTCACACATAGTCGATTCTCTTGGTATTGCCATAATTTGGCATAGGACACAAATAATGGAATTGTTTTTGAAAAATGAGATGAGTGTTGAGCATGTGAAGCCTGATTCGATTTGGGACACGCTTAGTTCACGGGTTTGGGATTCGGTTATAAATACTTGCTAAACGCAATGGTCGATGTATCTTGCAGCCTCTTCATTCGAATTACATACTGGAGCTATTGTGAACTGTGGATATACTCAACTATACAGTTGGGGAGCCAAGTAAAAACCTCTTCGTGTCTTGCGTTTTTGTTTTTGTTTTTTGTTCTTGATTGTCTTTGCTCGTTGTGTGTTTGTTGGTTTTGTTGTATTCTCAACAATGATTTTATTCTATTTTCGTTTGACCAAAAAAAAAAAACAATGATTTTATTCCAATGACGTGAATTTTAGATTGTGCCAAAATGGCACCAAACCAACCAATGCAACAATATTTTATTATTTTTTTTACCTTTTGATACAATAAAATCCCAAAAATAACTCCGCCAATTTTGACACCAACAAATAGACTTGCTCTCTTGAATGTATCCCATTTAACTCTATCCAGTTTTTTTTTTAATCTCAGTGCCAACTCCCGTTCACCTCGACTAATTCTTGAGGGACGACCAACTACCTTATGTAGTTCATATTGTTGTTTTTGAACAGGATTAATTAAGGGATTCTTGATTATTCCAAGAGACTCCTAATCCCAGGACTAAACCGCGATAGGCATGAGTCCCATCTCCAGATGTTAGTTGCTCAAGAAACTCCAACACCTTTTCTCCTCATCATTGAAAGCAACCTTGAAACTTAATGCTGAAATTAGTGATGGGATAAAATGGTTGGAACAAATATACCAATTAATAAGCTGAATCATTACGCTTATTAATTAGGCATATATTCAATTACACTGGTACTACTCATTATTGATTTTGTGTACAAACTGATCATGTGGTTCTTTGCATTTAGTAGCTTCTAAGTGTTCCTATTTCAACTTAACTTTCAAGGATTCATTAGAGCATCTCTAACCTTGGTTTCAAATTTGAGGATGTCAATTTTTTTTTTTTTGAAGGCTTACGTGATAATTTGACAATAAAGTTGACATCTTCAAGATGTCCACTCCAACCATCATGTCAGATTTATCTTTTTTAAGAAGTCTTGGAGGAGAGTAAAGTAATGAAAAATGGTTTTTGTCATCGATGTCAAATTTGACGTGAGGGAAGTGATGTCAAATGAGACATAAACATTTGACATTTTGGTTGGAGTTTCTTCACATGTCAATTCTTCCACTTGTCGTCATGCTATATCATGTCAGATTTGACATCTTTGGTTGGAGATGCAAATAAGTTAAGCCAAGCTAAACTTTGTAGTGTTCGAGCTCGAGTCATTTGTAAACAAGGCGAGCCCTTAACGAGATGAATTCGAGCCGAACTGAGTTTCAATGTCGAGCTCGGCTCATTTACTATACGAGCCCGAAAACTCAAGCTCAAACTCGGCTCAATTACTATACGAGTCGAGTCAAGCCGTGCCCTTATCGAGCCGAAAGCCCCGAAACTCAAGTTGCTCACGTTGGTAGCTAGGTTGGTTAGCAGCCTATGAGTATGACAGACAATTTTGCTTATATAGGCCTTTTCTTAGCTAGCCAAGCTCCAGTACTATCTGTCTCCAGCTTAAAACAACAAATTCTGTATCGCAATATAGAACTTAGAAATGCTCTAACCAACCTCCACGATCTGTTCTCGAAAATTCCTCTCTGTACATGTGGAAAACTCGAAAATCGAAATCCTTAAAACATAAACTGACCAGACATAGATTTGTCTGGAGCCGATGCTTGTGCGTCTTACATGCACCAAGCGGGATCCACTTATATCGGACTGTTCCGACCAATACATTTGTAACCAAACCAAATCAAACCAAGCCTTGTATTTGTAAAAATCTGTATTCGTAGAATTAATGCTGGGAAGGGGAAATTGGAGTAGTGGACAATGAGCAAAAGGAATCATCCTGATCTACTGCTTTCTCAAACTATATATACATCCAAAGTCCCCATCACACTATCCCACCAGCAGCTGAGGCCATTTATTAGGGCTTCAACCACTTACCTAGCTCCTCACACTGGAAAAGGCTTGAGAAGATGATTGAATCCAACTTGAGCCCTTACGCTTTATATAAAGAGTACCATTTTTTTTTCCTTTGATCGTCTTGTAAAACTTTAAGGTACTTTGGGCCCACTTTTCGAACAAATTTAATTACTCGTATATTCGTAATCCGGAGCACCGCTACATGGTGCTTCGTTGACCATTTCAAAATCACATATTTTTATGGGGTCCACACATTTAATCGTGAACCTCACATTGGTTATTTTTGCATCTCTAACCAAAAAAAACCCCACAATACACAATGCACATTTGTCCAATAGCAAACGAGTCCTAATCATGCACCCGATCACACCTAATTATTCGTCTCGATGAGACGATTCCAATGTGGGGTATTTTTGAGTTATTGAGTTTGATTATTGAGTTTTGGTTATTGGTAAAGGTTTTTAAGTTTGGTTAGGGAATGAGTGAAATTTGGTTATTTACGTAGAGACTTGTAACTTTGCTTATTACAATGTGGGGTGTTTTTTGAACATTATTGTTAAATTTGCTTATCTACACTCATTTGCTTATTTCAATGGGGATTGCTCTGATGAGTCCCATCTCCAGATGTTAGTTGCTCAAGAACACGTTTTCTCCTCATCATTAATTGAAAGCAACCTGTTAAGTGTTCATTAATCACCAGATAACCAAAAAATCAATGCTGGTTGTTTAGGGCCAAATTAGTGATGGGAGATAAGATGGTTGGAACAAATACCAATTACTCCATAAGCAGATCAATCATTACGCTTATTAATTAGGCATATATGCGCAATTACACCAAGCTGTTCATGGTACTATACTCATTATTGATTTTGTTTACAAACTGGATCATGTGGCTCTTCGCATTTAGTAGCTTCAAAGTGTCCCTATTTCAACTTTCAAGAATTCATTAGAGCATCTCCAATCTTGGTTTCAAAATTTGAGGATGTCAAATTTTTTTGAAGGCTTACGTGACAAATTTGACACAATAAAGTTGACATCTTCAAGATGTTCACTCCAACCATCATGTCAGATTTATCTTTTTTAAGAAGTCTTGGAGAGTAAAGTAATGAAAAATAAATTTTGACATCAATGTCAAATTTGACGCGAGGGAAGCGATGTCAAACGAGACATAAACATTTGACATTTTAGTTGGAGTTATTTCACGTGTCAATTCTTCCACTTGGCATGCCATGCCATGTCATGTAAGATTTGACATCCTGGTTGGAGATGCATATAAGTTGAGCTACGCTAAGTTTTGTAGTGTTTGAGCTCGGGTCATTTATAAACAAGGCGAGTCCTTAATGAGATGAGTTCGAGCCGAACCGAGTTTCAATGTTGAGCTCGGCTCATTTATTATACGAGCCCGAAACTCGAGCTCAAACTCGGCTCAATTACTATACGATTCGAGTCAAGCCGAGCCGAGCCGAGCTGAGACCTTATCGAGCCGAAAAGCCTGAAACTCAAGTTGCTCACGTAGGTAGCTCGGTTGATTAGCAGCCTATGAGTATGAAAGACAATTTTGCTTATATAGGCCTTTTCTTAGCTAGCCAAGCTCCAGTACTACCTGTCTCCAGCTTAAAACAACAAATTCTGTATCGCAATATAGAGTTCATTAGAAATGCTCTAACCAACCTCCACGATCTGTTCTTGAAAATTCCTCTGTAAGTGTGGAAAACTCGAAAACCGAAATCCTTAAAACATAGACGTACCGACCAGACATAGATTTGTCCGGAGCTGATGCTTGTGCGTCTTACGTGCACCAAGCAGGATCCACTTATATCGGACTGTTCCGACCAATACATTTGTATTTGTAAAAATCTGTATTCGTAGAATTAATGCTGGAAGGGGAAAATGAGCAAAAGGAATCATCCTGATCTACTGCTTTCTCAAACTATACTATACTTCCAAAGTCCCCCCATCACAATATCCCACCAGCAGCAGAGGCCATTTATTAGGGCTTCAACCACTTACCTAGCTCCTCACACTCGAAAAGGCTTGAGAAATTTTGGATGATTGAATCCAACATGAGCCCTTACGCTTTATATATATATATATATATATAATAATACTATCATAATAAAGAGTACCATTTTTATTTTTTATTTTTGGCTTTGATCGTCTTGTAAAACTTTAAGGTACTTTGGGCCCACTTTTTGAACAAATTTAATTATATTCGTAATCCGGGAGCACCGCCACGTGGTGCTCCGTCGATCATTTCAAAATCACATATTTTTATAGGGTCCATACACTTAATTATGAACCTCAAGACGATGTGTCGTTGTGGAGTGGTCGGGAGCACCGGCGCACCGCTACAAGACTACTGAATAATTTCACCAAATTAAGGGGCCTAGTTACTACTCTGATTCTGCAGTAAAACATCTCATTAAGAGCAGAGTTTCTCGCTTATATAGACGTCCCATTCCTTCCTTCACATGCAACTCTAAACTCTAAAGAGAGAGAGAGAGAGAGAGAGAGAGACAGAGGTACTCAGCCTCTCAGCCACATTGGTCGCCATGTCTAGTCCAGCTTCTGTAACTATCTTGTTTTTTGCACTAGCAGTACTGGCAGCAATGAGCCCAAATACTGCACCACAAGCTGAGGCCGCTCGAGCATTCTTCGTGTTCGGCGACTCGCTCGTGGACAACGGCAACAACAACTACCTGGTCACCACCGCGCGAGCTGACTCTCCACCGTACGGCATCGACTATCCCTCTCATCGCCCCACCGGCCGCTTCTCTAATGGCTTAAACATCGCTGATATCATCAGTACGTAACACATTGTCTCCCTCTCGCATTCTTCTTTTGAACTCTCTTTTTATATGTCCAAGTTCAACCCATATATTAGTCAACAAAATTTGCTTTGTTTGAATGTAACCCCGCCAATGTGTTCAAACTAGGCGAGCAGCTCGGATCCGAGTCTACATTGCCGTACTTGAGCGCTGAGCTCACTGGACAAAAGCTGCTTGTGGGTGCAACCTTTGCTTCCGCCGGAATCGGAATCCTGAACGACACCGGAGTTCAGTTTGTAAGTCCAAGTCAATGGTGAATTAATTAATTATCAAATTTGTATAGTAGTATTCATTAGTTTAAGGGGCTGTTTTTATCCTTCAGAGCAGCGCATTAAAGAGTTGCTCAAAATAGATATATTTCTGTCTCATGAAGTTTTGAATAAGATGTGAGTCCAAGTGCTACGCAATGTCATAAAAATAAGGAGGTCCAATGTGATTTTGGAGAAGAGAGGGGCATACATCATGATTTGAGTGAAATCTATGGGCGTTGCTATTTGAAGCCCCTTATTTTCTCCCATAACATGTTAAAAATTTTCGACAATTATATTTCGGTAACTACATGTCGAAAAATATGTTCAACCTTCGGTAAACAACTGCCGAACATACATTTCGGTAAATAATTGTTAAAAACAAGATTATATTTCGGTAACTACATGTCGGAAATGCATACAAAAAAACAAGAAACATATATTTCGGTAATTGGATGTTGAAAATGTATCTCAATTTCGGTAACTAACTGTCGAAACATATGAAATTTTTTAATGGGCTATGGAAGAAAATAAGGGGCTGCAAATAGCAGCGCCCAAATCTATGGGTGCTAGTGAAGTTTACCCTTAATTGGAGGGTTAATTACATATTTTTCCCTTAGACTATAACCCTTTCACATTACACCCTTCATATAAAACATCCTACACTTGCCCAGAAAGTATTTTATTTTGTGCCAACAAAGTATTGATAGGTGCATTTAGAATCACCCCACTTTATGGGGGTGTGAATTCTTGATAGCAGCTTTAACATGGATTATCCTGGAACTTTCAGACTCTTCACTTCTATCAGTCTGATCTATGTATTTATATTTTCAAGTCAATTAACTTTCAAAAAAATTGGTATGTGTAGGCAAACATCATAAGAATCTCGCAGCAATTGGAGTTCTTCAAACAGTACCAGGATCGTGTTAGCGCTATGATTGGACCAGTGGAGACGAAGCGGCTTGTCAATGGAGCGCTCGTTCTGATAGTGCTAGGCGGCAACGACTTCGTTAACAACTACTTCTTCACTCCTTATTCTGCCAGAAGGCTCCAATACTCTCTGCCTGAATTCTCCAGCTTTCTCATCTCTGAGTACAGCAAAATTCTAACGGTAATTTGGATGTTCTCATTTTCTTGCCTTGAAAGCACTAAGTTTATCCATCACGTGGACATAAATAATTTACTGCAAACAGTCATTTTCTTTGAGAGTTGGATTTTTAATATTTGACGATCTGAAAACGATCCTTCCTGCCAACTGCAATCTTAGGTCGCATGGCTGCAGCATAAATTGAAATCCCCTTCACAGTTATTTCACTTAAGATTTTGCTTTCACGGTTAGACTATTTAAACAAGCATTGCAACATAATTTAGGCTTGGCTAGGGTAAAGTCATTATTTTCCTTGCAATTTTCGGTCTTCATTGAGTTTTTGAGAAAGGAAATTACTTTTCAATTAGGCTCGATCGATTAACCAAAAAATCTACTGAAAGATGTAAAAAAAAATAATAATAATAAGTAGTAGTATCACCTTTGACCTTTGTATTGATGAAACGCTTTGCAATCTGCACAATGTACCAACGTCAGTGGGTTAGTAATGGTAGTGTTACCGATGGTGCTCTATCAACTCCAACGTTAAAACTCGTAGCAGTAGTACTACTGTTTTTGCATAACTACCATGCTAACTTCTTTGAGTTGTTAAACGCAGAGGCTAATTGTGTGTTAAACGCAGAGGCTACTTATTTTTGTTCGTCCTAATCCTAATTGTGTGTTAAACGCAGAGGCTACTTATTTTTGTTCGTCCTAATTGTGTGTTAAACGCAGAGGCTATATGAACTGGGAGCCCGCAGGGTACTGGTGCCAGGAACTGGCCCATTGGGTTGTGTCCCAGCAGAACTAGCCACTCAAAGCACAGATGGTGAGTGCGCCGAGGAACCCCAACAGGCTGCCCGAATCTTCAACCCACAACTGATTCAGATGATCAAAGACCTCAATCAAAAGCTGGGCTCAGACGTCTTCGTCGCTGCTAATTCGATGAAAATGCACACTAACTTCATCAGCAACCCCCAATCTTTTGGTGAGTCTCTCTTCGGCCCTACAGCTGTTTGGTTTTCAGATTCTAAAATAATTTCCAAAATGCGTATGGATACAATCGACTGGGTAGACCGATAGTTGATTGTTTCGTGGCTCACTTGACACGGTTTAGATTGAGAATTACTACCTAGTTATATGTAATGTGGACCTAAAAGATGTATGCATAAATTAGTCAGGACAGAAAATACAAACATCTTGTTAGTAGTATGTAACTAAGAAAAACATTTGAAGTTATGCATGTATATTCACTTAATTTTGTGGTCCTGATTGCCAATATAGTAACGTTTTTCTTATGTCAGGATCTTACGCACACCTAATCTGTAGGACTAATCTCACCGTTTACTAGCTTGCCGATAATGAACATGTAAATATACATAATCAGCAATGTTACACACAGAAAGTTGCCATAAAAGTGAAATGTGTTTCGAGTGTGACTCCCGACCGAATCACATGAGCTTAAAAAACACACACTGACACGTACAGTACTATGACAATTTTTGTTTGCTGGGTGCAACGCAACAGGTTTTGTAACGTCGAAGATGGCTTGCTGCGGGCAAGGACCCTACAATGGTGCTGGTATTTGCACCCCTATATCAAACCTCTGTCCCAACAGGAAGCTCTATGCGTTTTGGGATCCATTCCATCCCACCGAAAAGGCAAATCGGATCATTGTCCAGCAGATGATTACCGGGTCTAGCGAGTACATGCATCCCATGAACCTCAGCACCATCATGGCCATGGATTCCAGAAGCTGAAGCTGAAGCTGAATTACTCCTAATTTATGGAGAAAGCTAGATATATCAGTAGTACTATTTGTTGAGAATATAAATAATAAAGTTGCCCCTCTCTCTAACAGCTTAAGCTTTTAGATGAGTTGGTGGTTAACAATCTAATATGGTATTAGAGCAGGCAATAGATCCTGGGTTCGAAACTCACCGCCTACCTAATGATTAAAATTTACACGTGTTTAGCCCGCTTATGAAGAAAAAGTCTGGCTACACGTGAGGGGGCGTGTTGAGAATATAAATAATAAAGTTGCCCCTCTCTCTAACAGCTTAAGCTTTTAGATGAATTTGTGGTTAACAATCTAATACTATTTGTTTATCTGAGTAATCATTTTGCTTAATTATGTGCTGTTGTGTTAGCTAGAACTCTGTTCCGTTCCGGGTAAAATGCACCTTTAATTGTTGGTCCCCGGTTGAAATGTAAAGCGACTGGAAGTATGCTTAGCAGCTTGATTTAATCGAGATATTAGCTAGAGAAATGTATGGAAATGCCATTCTATTGCTACTATTAATTCTTGCAATTTAGAACAAAATTACTTCGAGCTCACATGTGGGGTGCATACCTTATCCCGATTTTTTTTTCCGACTCGATCCCGATAATTGATATACTTTTATCTTATCCTTCTTTTTCTCGAGACATGCAGTCTTAACATGTAACTTATACAGAAAATCAGGCATATAATGGAGTAAGAGAGGAGGCACGTATGGTCAATTCGTACGATATTTTCTCATCGAAATGGGAGGAGAGAC
>JAOTQK010000005.1:4158462-4171170 GCA_025642025.1 Rhododendron ferrugineum
AATTTAGTCCTTGATCGAAGAATAAAAATATAAAAATGCTAATGATAGCCCAATAAACTGTCAATAAGGCAAGAGAAGAAGAAAAAAAATTACAGTTTCCTACCTATTAAAGTTTCTTAAAAAGTATTATAAGTGTATAATTTTTTTTTTATATTTTTGTCTTATTTGGTTGTCAATAGCATAACTAATAAAAAAAGTAATGATTTTCACACTTCTTTTTTATTTATTTTATAAGTGAACTATTTTTTCTGTCTTTTATGAAAAAAAATTTACACACAAATTTCATGAAGAGAGAGAATGAAATTTATTTTCCTAGAAAAATCTCAAATTTTGTTTTTATCAACTACCCAGCCTAGATTACCTGTATCCAAGTTTCTGTTTCCAGCCATATGTTTACTCACTTCCCCCCCTCCTCCGATCTAGAAAGAAAAACCTTTCCTCTCTCTCTCTCTCTCTCTCTCTCTCTCTCCACTCTTTCTCTCCCTCCTCCACTCTCTCTCTCTCTCTCTCTCTCCACACTCTCCGTCACTCCACCAACTCCCTCGACACCCACCGTCTACTCCTCCTCAGATCTGAGCCACCCACCACTAGATCCACCCCTACCAAACCCTACATTCCCAACCCAATCCAATGGAGGAGGCGCTCGAAATGGCGCGCTCCAAGGACACCAAGGAGCGAATGGCCGGCGTGGAGCGCCTCTACCAACTCCTCGAAGCTTCCAGAAAGACCCTGTCCTCGTCCGAAGTCACCGCGCTCGTCGACTGCTCCATGGATCTCTTGAAAGACAACAACTTTAGGGTTTCCCAGGGGGCCCTGCTCGCCCTCGCCTCCGCAGCCGTTCTGTCCGGCGAGCACTTGAAGCTTCACTTCAATGCCCTGGTTCCGGCCGTAGTTGAGCGGCTGGGCGACGGGAAACAGCCCGTTCGCGATGCCGCCAGGCGCCTCTTGCTCACTCTCATGGAGGTATAATTGGATGCACTGGAGATATATATTTCATTCGAGTAAATGTTGCTATGTGATTTGATTATGGTTGTTATGGCCAAATTGATTACTTTTACCCAAATTTGAGTGAAAATTTGGCTAAAGCTTTATTTGGTATGAAGCACTCCAATGGGAAAACCCAAATCTAATCACAAATTTGAGCAAAAGCTTCATTAATGGCATGGTTTTAAATTTGGGAGGGAAAAATAGCCTTACAAATGAGTGTCTGAGGAAAACCCAATTTCGTGTATGTTTGAGGCAATGAGTGGGGATTGTAACTAACATCTTGTTTTTGAGTAAAAAAGGGGCAAGGGTTGGGGATGCTCTTACATGATGTTAATTTTTTTAGTGAATATAGGGGAAGTGGAATTTGTGTTGAGCGGGGATGGGTTTTGCTCGTTTTGTTGTAGTATATCTTATGTTGCTAAGGCGGTGATTTAGTTCAAAGTGCGTGGAATGTGAAAATATTGACTTCTTAGAGCAACTCCAATGTGGGGTTGTCATAGTTAATCAATCATCCCAAAATAACTATCCATCCGGACCATCCCTTCATTTTCCACCCCCCCACATTGGAGAGGAGGGAGTCCTATTATCCATCTAACTAACTTTTAACCACTTTTTCACACTAAAATAACTATCCATCCCCTCATTTTCCATCCCCCCATTGGACTTGCTCTTAGATGGAGTTGAAGTTTAGGTTTGGTAGAAACATGAGGGGTTTAGTTAATGGAGCCTTGTGGAACGAGGGTGGAAGATGTATTAGAAATAGAAGTGGTGTATTTTGTTACTTATATGAAATAGTATCCTATAACTATAGTACTTGACATGAAGGATTTCAAATTACTCATATTAACCAGTTTTCTTATATGCGTCATCTTCCGGAGAGAGTGCATTTTTACTTTGTCGTAAGAGTACAGAAGCTACTTTTATTGTCCTTTGAGTAGATCATATTACCCGTGTGTAGATGGCATGTCATATCCTTATACTTATTTCTTCATACCTGTGGAAGGAACAGGAAAAACAGACAGTTTCCATTTAGGTTGTGATTGTTTTTGTCAGGTTTCTTCACCAACTATCATTGTCGAGAGAGCAGGGTCTTATGCTTGGGCACACAAAAGTTGGAGAGTGCGAGAAGAGTTTGCTCGTACTGTCACATCAGCTATTGGTCTTTTTGCATCTACTGAGCTTCCACTTCAACGAGCTATTCTTCCTCCTGTATGGTTATTGACTTTATTTTGAGAAGTTTTAAACTGATGTCTTTTGTACGTAGTTATTTAACTTTGCTGGAAAAGAGAGAGCTAGAACTTACTAGTTTTTTGTTGGATGATCAGATTTTGCAGATGTTGAATGATCCAAATCATGCTGTGCGGGAAGCAGCTATATCATGCATTGAGGTTTGTAGAACTCATGGGGGAATTGTTCTTATAGCATTTACCCAACTGGAAAATTCTGATCTCAACTAGTCTTGGAGAATATCATTTTCTTTACGTTCTTTTTGCCAAAGGGCTGTGACAACTTTGTGCTCTTTTCCGGAACTTAATTTTTTCGCAACTTAAGGTTTCACTCCAGAAAACAACAATAAAAATGGAAATCATATACGTGAGCTGTGTTTCTTCTAGATGGGAGGGGTATTAGTCTTCAGGTTTCTAAACATGGTGCACTTGAGGAAGTTATTCGAGTCTCTGCACGCAGCAGATGGGTTGAAGGAGAATCTAAGACCAGCCCCACATAATTTGTTTCACCAAGAGGCTACTTGAAAAAGCAAATCTGAGATTGAAGCCGTGACTCTTAAACATTGGGGACTTAGCTTAAAGTGTTCACTCTGTTGGAAATCTGTCTTGTTCTGATTGCCAAATGCAGCTTTTATGCATCCTGCTACTTCTGTGGTAGCCGATCCCGTACAGAGCTTATTGAACTGCTTCTATTCTGTGGGCCATCCTAGAACTGAATTAGGTACATGAGTAGGGAGGAAGAAGGATACAATGATACAAACGAAGCTCGAACACTATCTTGGGCATAGGGAAGTTGCACATATAATGTGTCAGTATGTCCTGCACATAGAGTACTGCTATAACTAATGTTCTTTGGGAAGTTGTTTGGAAGAATGAGGTGTAAGATAGTAGGAAGGAGAAGATCACATATTTGATATAGGTAGATGCTCTGGGCATGTGAGAAGCCATCATGTAGGAAGACATGACATGCATTGTGTGAAGTTACAGGAAGTATGAATCATTGACCACGACATCAGAGGAGTTGTTAGAGGGAGTTACTATAAAATTTATAAGCATTTAAGGAGTTTGTTTCAATTTACGTACCATTGTCAAGTGGTCTCTTCTTGTCCTCTAAAAGTCTTAACATGGAATGCAGTTTCTAATTCTGAATATTTCTGCTCAACTATTCAGGTTTGTTTCAACTGGGAGTTCACATCTTTGGATGTTAACCTGATTCATGTTTCCTTCTCAGGAGATGTATACTCAGGTTGGGCCACAATTCCGTGACGAACTTCAGCGTCATAACCTTCCGACATCATTTGTGAGTCGCTTCAGTTTGCTCTCAGCTTGTCACAACTTTCAAGTTCCTGAACTACTGTCAATTCAGTTTTTAATTTTTATGTTTCTGTCTGTTTCAGTTTATGTGGTTTTAGTGCAGAACAAAATGAAAGCCTTAGTGAGTTAATATTACATGTCAATTGTCTTTACTGACATGGTATCAAACTGCAGTTGAAAGACATTACTGCCAGGCTAGAGAGAATTCAACCAAAAGTCCACTCCTCGGATGGACTTCCAAATACTTACACTGCTGTTCCGATCAAGCCTGCTAACCTTAACCCAAAAAGGAGCAGTCCAAAAGCCGCCAAGAATTCCACTCGGGAGGTGTCTCTCTTCGGAGGTTTGTGTGCTTAACCCTAAATGAATACATAGAGTACAACTTGTGAATGAACCTAATGCGTACATCGAGTAATTCATGTGAATGAACCTAATGCGTACATCGAATAATTCATGTGAATGAACCTAGATATAAATGCATCCAGTGAATTAACATGTGTTTAATGTATCTAAATGATATTCATGTAATTACTAGATTCATGATGATCTTTGAACGACCGATCTTTGAACGACCCATGCTGCCCCCGATTAGGATATCTGCAATTACCAAAATACCCTTATTTAGCAATTTACTGGTTTTTGTTGAGCTCAACATATTCCCAACTTAAAACGAGTAAATCAATGAGAACCAGTTAAGATGTCTAGAAATGCATTTCCATGGATCTCTTGTATTATGCCTACAAACTCACATCCACTAGCTTGAACCGAGTATGAATACCGTAAAGAATTTTGTTCCATAGGAGATTTCCTTACCAATATTCTAAACACCTTATTCATAACCACAATGTTACCATGAGGTGGACTCCCTTATCCATTGTATGACAAACATCTGAACTGACCATGTTGTCTTTCACTTCCTGTGTGGTTGGAGCAAGGTTGAAGCAGCACTATTGCTGTTAACTTTATTTCACTTGATTTGTAGGAGATGGTGATGTTACAGAAAAACCAGTTGACCCAATTAAAGTTTACTCCGAGAAGGAGCTAACGAGGGAATTTGATAAAATTGCTTCAACTCTCGTACCTGAGAAAGATTGGTCTGTCCGTATCGGAGCCATGCAGAGAGTTGAAGGTCTTGTTATTGGAGGTTTGTTGCCCATCCTTCCCTTCAATATATATTTTACTTTTTTTAAGTGTATAGTTCTTTGGTAATATCTTGATGCACTGGTTTGTTCGCCGTGTTTTCTTCTTGGTTGAGGCAAGGAGATATAATGTTCCTTGGCGTCTTCTAATATGGCACAGCTGTGTTAACATAGTATGATTTTACTGGAAGAAATGACATTAACTATCATTTGTCAACTATTTCCTTCTGCCAGGAGCAACTGACTATCCATGTTTCCGTGGACTTCTGAAACAACTTGTTACCCCCTTGAGCACTCAATTGTCTGATCGAAGGTCTACCATTGTAAAACAGGTAGAGTTTTACTCTCTCTCTCTCTCTCTCTTTAAGTTTTAAAATGTTTTTTTTTTGTAATGTTTGAGATTGAGAGAGAGGGAGGGAGGATAAGTTATGTTTTAGTTAATGCCAAGTAAGCTTTGAATTGCTGTTATATGCTAGACATTTAAGAAAGCAATATGTTACTGTCTTTGGTCTTCTACATCTTTCCCAAAGCAGCAATTTCATGCATAATTTAAGTTTTGTTGGGCCGTGCAGTTTCACATGGTCTAATCAAAACTATTACCACGTATAGGATTTATCTTTTTTGGTGTCCATGCAGCTGGAGGAGCGTTTATCTCGGGTTTCAGTCCCCTCTGCTGAAACCTTAAGAGGGGAAGATATTTTTCAAACATCAATCGTCCCTATTTTTGTATGGGGAAGATTCAAGCCTGTTGGAGTTTGTCCCACATCGGTTAATAATTTCCTCCAAAATTAGTATATGAGCTTGGGCGGCCTCCCCACTCATTGCCAATTGGTTTTGAGTTGGATGCTTTAATATGATATCAGAGCTAGGGTTTCAGAGAATTTTTTTCCCCTTGTTGTGCCGTAAGTGCACCGTTGTTTGTTGTGATTCATGTGTTATGGATCGTTTGTTTACCTTTCCACGTGTGAGTTGGGGATCGCACGTGCAGGGGAGTGTTGGAGTTTGACCCACATCCGTTAATTATTTCCTCCAAAATTAGTATATGAGCTTGGTCGGCCTCTCCACTCATTGCCACTTGGTTTTGAGTTGGATCTTTAACACAAGCATTCTAAGGCCATCACGGTTTCTTTTAGTATTCAGAATTTCACATTTAGCGAAATTTAGTTTTTAGTCTTGCAATATTTAACACAAGAAAAAAGTTGTATATGCGATATTCCTGTTGTTTGAACCCTGCTTAAAGCAAAAGCATATTATGTAGATGAAGGTCCAGCAGGTAGTTTGTGCTATTTATATTGTGGTGCCTAATCCCTTGGAATGAATCGAGCTTGAATTTTAGATCGAATCCAGCGGTGGATAAGTCCTTGATGCTTCTTTGTTGTTCCTGATCTCCGAAAGTAGCTCTTTTAAACTTTTTCTCTTCTATTTTTGCTAGGCTTGTCACCTATTGAGCTTTCTGTCTAAAGAGCTCTTGGGAGATTTTGAAGCGTGTGCGGAAACATTCATTCCAGTAAGTACACCGTTTTCGTTGCTGATAATTGGGTTATGCTCAAACATTTTCCTGACAGTGATCTGACCTGCAGGTCCTTTTCAAGCTTGTTGTGATAACTGTCCTTGTAATTGCAGAGTCTGCCGATAATTGCATTAAAACGGTATTGTTTCGCTCATCAGAATTTATCAGGTGTATTCCGTCATGGAAATTCTTCCTTTGTTAATTGTAATATGGTTGATTTTCTAGATGTTGCGTAACTGCAAAGTGGCTCGTGTTATTCCTCGTATAGCTGATAGTGCTAAAAATGACCGTAATGCAGTACTTCGTGCTAGGTATGATTCTGCTTCTTATGCAGCTTCTACCAGCTTTTGTCATTGTTTCTGTCAACCTTTTCTTTTCCTCTTATAATTGCAGGTGCTGTGAGTATGCCCTTTTAGTTCTAGAATACTGGGCTGATGCACCTGAAATACAACGGGCAGCTGACCTTTATGAAGACCTTATAAGGTGTTGTGTTGCAGACGCAATGAGTGAGGTATTTGATGTCAGGGATTCTTCCCTTTTCCCCCATGATGTGTAGACAAAACATGTTTGTATCATTTTGGTTCTGAGTCTTCCGACGTGGATATCAGTTAATAGTACTCCCTCTGTCCGTGTTTGTTAGTCCATTTTAGGGAACATCATGATTGCTTTGTACAATTCTTTTCTTTCCAAGTTTACCCTTCAATCAATTAATTCAATATTTGAATACAAGGGTAAAAGAGTACAATTGACACAATTTGCTCATTGACTTTCAAACATGGACAAACATTGAGGGACGGGAAAAAGTATGTTTGTGGACTAACAAACACAGACGGAGGAAGTATCATACTTGCACACTGGGTGCCAAATATGCACACTTTTGTTTGTTTATTTTGGCTACAAAGATGTGGGTCTCCTTATGATCTGCACCACCTGCTGCTCCGAATGTGCCCAATTTGAGATTAAAATTATGTGGCGCACCTCGAGCCCTGCACACTGAAAAGATGTGCACACTTTGTCTGACCTCAAAATATTGGTGGGCGTTCCCCATGAAGGAGATGTAGTCTCAAATTTTTGTTGGACAAGAAGACGTTTTAACTCAAATTCTAAAGTTACTTTCTTTCCCCTTTTTCCTTGGTTGGGAATAAACTTCTGTTAATACTTATACTGTTATACAGCAACACGGTGAATGAACAATTCTTATGAGACCTAGTTATGGCCACAAAAGTGGAACCTGAACTCTTCTAGGCCACTTTTGCTCTGTCCTGAGCAACTACCTCCCTAGAAGCTCCTCGGTTTACGACTTCTTAATTCACCCCTACACAACCAAAACCCCCAACTTTCAGCAAGTTGTTTAAGTTATTGATTCCTTCAGAAATAAATGAGTGTGTTTGGTTGTTAAATCGTTATGGTAACCATGCGACCAGAGGAATGGGCGTAGGTGTGCGGGTTCAAACTGTTGGTTTACCTTGTGTTACACGTTGAATCATTTCTTCTCCTGTACAAAAGTGGGTGGAATTTCACAAGATATTGTATGATCCTTGACCTAGTTCTGCTCTGGACAATCGAGTAGCCCAACATGAAAGTAGAGTCAATAGACAAACTAACAGGATATGAAACTGTCTAAAGTGATTCCTCATCCACGTGATTTCATGCATTTATAGAATATGCCTTTTCCCTCTTGGATTATTGCCATCTATCTTTTCTTTCTTTCTTTGTTTGGGCGTCCTAAGGGTACCCCGGTTTTACTACATTCCTGAACTTGTCAGCAAAGTAATTTTTTGTGGTATTAGTCATTTCTTTTTCATGTGCTTTTGAGAAGCATGTCCTTTCTTGGTGGGAATGTCTCGAGGGTTTACCAGATCTACTTGACACATTAAATTCGACAGGTTCGAGCAACTGCAAGAACATGCTATAGGCTGTTTGCAAAAACATGGCCTGAGCGTTCTCGGAGACTATTTTCAACATTTGATCCTGTTATTCAAAGGGTAATTTATGTTTCTCTTTCTTCCCATCTTTTACCTTCTGCATCCCATTGCAAAATTAGAGTATCACATTGCGATTCATGAAATAAGTGACATGGTCATGCTCTTGCAGGTAATAAATGACGAGGATGTGGGAATGCATAGAAGACATGCTTCTCCTTCCGTGCGTGAGAGAAGTTCACAAATGTCTTTTACCCCACAAACACACGCCCCTTCTAATCTTGCTGGATATGGAACTTCAGCTATTGTTGCAATGGACAGAAATTCAAGTCTGACCGCTGGTACATCCCTCTCTTCTGGGCTAATGTTCTCCCAGGCAAAGCCGGTAGGTAAAGGAACAGAAAGAAGCCTGGAAAGTGTGCTGCACGCAAGCCAACAGAAGGTTACTGCTATTGAAAGCTTGCTTAGAGGTTTACATGCATCTGACAAGTATAATCCTTCTCTCAGATCATCCAGTTTGGACCTAGGTATTGTACTAACTTTTCCAAGTGAATGTTGTTTCCATAACATAATTAACATATATTTATCATCTATACCTGTTGAATGGCTAAATTTCTTGCTTTTCTTCCCCTAGTGCAGGAGTTGACCCTCCATCATCCCGTGATCCACCGTTCCCTCTTGCTGTTCCTGCTTCAAAAAATCTTGCAACCTCTTTAGGGCTTGATACAACTGTAACTGGCATGCCTAAAGCCAGTAATCGCAATGGTGGCTTGGCTTTGTCTGATATCATCACTCAGATTCAGGCTTCCAAAGAAGCTGCTAAATTTTCATATCATAGTACTGAGGGAGCTGAGCCTTTGTCTAGCCTGTCATCCTACTCTGCTAAGAGAGCTTCTGAAAAGCTTCAAGAAAGAGGTTCTGTTGAAGCAAACGTTGATGCTAGGGAAGCCAGGCGATTTATGAACTTGCAAGTTGAGAGGCAATACTCGGACACCTCATACAGAGATGCGAATTTCAGGGATTCACATAACAGTTATGTTCCCAATTTCCAGAGGCCACTTTTGAGAAAGAATGCTTCCGCAAGAGTGTCTGCTACCAGAAGGAGTTTTGATGATAGCCAGCTGTCATTTGGGGAAATGTCAAGCTATGTGGATGGTCCAGCTTCTCTCAATGAAGCTCTGAGTGAGGGACTCAGTCCGAGTTCAGACTGGAATGCTAGGGTTGCTGCATTTAATTATCTCCATTCTTTGCTGCAGCAAGGTCCGAGAGGTATTCAAGAAGTTACACAAAATTTTGAGAAGGTGATGAAGTTGTTTTTCCAGCACTTGGATGATCCCCACCATAAAGTTGCCCAAGCATCTCTTTCAACACTGGCAGATATTATTCCCGCTTGTAAAAAGCCCTTTGAAAGTTATATGGAGAGGATCATGCCTCATGTTTTCTCAAGGTTAATTGATCCAAAGGAATTAGTTAGGCAACCTTGCTCAACGACACTGGAAATTGTCAGCAAGACTTATGGCATTGATTCTCTTTTACCAGCGTTGCTTCGGTCACTGGATGAGCAACGGTCGCCGAAGGCAAAACTGGCTGTCATTGAATTTGCCATTAGTTCCTTCAACAAGCATGCAATGAATTCTGAAGGCTCTGGAAATGGTGGCATTTTGAAGTTGTGGCTTGCTAAATTGACACCATTAGTCTATGACAAGAATACAAAACTGAAGGATGCAGCTGTTAAGTGCATTATATCAGTTTACTCCCACTTTGACTCGGTGGCAGTCTTGAATTACATTCTTAGTCTATCAGTTGAAGAACAAAATTCCTTGAGACGATCCCTTAAGCAGAAAACGCCTCGTATAGAAGTGGACTTGATGAATTTTGTGCAGAACAAGAAAGAGCGACAGCGTCCCAAGTCGTCTTATGATCCATCTGACGTTGTTGGAACATCTTCCGAAGAAGGATACATTGGAATTTCAAGGCAAAACCACTTATTTGGAAGGTACTCTGGTGGTTCTATTGACAGTGATGGTGGCAGGAAGTGGAGTTCCGCACAAGAGTCAATGCCCGTCACAGGTTCAATTGGTCAAGATGTGTCTGATCAAACCCAAGAGCACTTGTATTTGGGTCTTGGGGCTGGTGTCAACAGTGAGGTTCTCAGTACCAAAACCAAGGACCTCAAGTATACTGCCAGCAGCATGGACAGCAGCGTAAATCTGGAGGCATCTTCCACTCCGCGATTGGATGTTAATGGACTAATGAGGTATGACAACCAATCGGTCACTGTTGGCATCAACCATGATAATGATGCTCCAACTGAGTTGGACCTTAATCATTCAAAACTTGTGGCTTTGAAAATTAACTCTACTCCAGACATAGGTCTAAGCATTCCTCAACTTCTTCACCTGGTAAGTTCTTTGTTGTGAAAGTTTACCATCACATCTTTTGTTATATATGCTGTATTGACTTACTGTTTTACAACTGGAAATGAGATAAAACATTGCTGCACCCTTTCTTTTTCGGTAGATTTGCAATGGGAACGATGAAAGCCCTTCTGCTAGCAAGCGCAGTGCACTTCAGCAGTTGATTGAAGCTTCTATTGCCAATGATCCATCCATTTGGTCTAAGGTAGGATGAGTTTCTACATCCCAATCCTCTGTTCCCATGTGTCGACCAAGAAGCACAAAAAATAAGTTGCATGTGTTCTGGTTGAAGAAAATTGGACATCTTGTTTGTTTCCATTTTCTTCTATTATTTCAGCTGTGATTCTTAAAGTGTTTAACTAGTTTATTCGCTAGTGGTTTGCGTGTAGTGTATGTTGGATGATACTCTTCGGAACTACATTGCTTCATTTATGTATGGAGTTGAGTATCAAACTGTGGTTACTTGGATTATATTTTGTCTCAAAATTGACATGATTCTTGTTTCTTTGCAGTACTTCAATCAGATTTTGACAGTTGTTCTTGAGGTTTTGGATGATTCTGAATCATCAATCCGTGAACTTGCTCTTTTGCTAATAAGTGAAATGCTCAAAAATCAGGTTTGCTTGATATCTTTCTTGTGGTCCATTTTGTGGATGACTTTCTGATTGTTTTCGTCTGATTGGTGTTATCATCTTCAACCCAACAGAAACGGTGAAAATGAAAGGGAAAGTAGTGTACCTTTCAGCATTACACGTGTTTGTTGTCGTTATTTTCATGTCTATTCTTTACATAGTTTATGTTGTGATATTTTAGTAACATGTTTCCAGGGAGATGCCATGGAGGATTCCGTGGAGATTGTAATTGAAAAACTGCTTCATGTTGCAAAAGACATGGTTCCAAAAGTAACCTTCTTTAGCTGAACTACTTCATTTCTGGTTATCACTTTCTTTCTCAATGTCTCATGGTAGGGAATTTCCAATTCAGGTGGCAAATGAAGCAGAACATTGTTTGGCTATTGTGTTGTCTCAGTACGAGCCATTCAGATGTCTAACTGTAAGTGGTCCTTAATTCCAATTTACCGTCTGAAGGCCCAAATGCGGTGTAATCTCGTTTCAGTGGGCATTTATGTTCACACTCATTACTCCGGTTTACTTCAATTGCAGGTTATTGTCCCTTTATTGGTTACTGAAGATGAGAAAACTCTTGTTAGTTGCGTAAATTGTTTAACAAAGGTACTTCTTTTGGATTTTTTTGTGTGGCAATATGATACTTGGATGTTCTGTATTCTCTTTTTCTGGTTTGCTGATGAAAATAAAAATCCTCTTTCTTATAGATATCACCTGCTTGTTAAAAGTTTTATTGGTGTGGCTGAGCAGTTATTTGTAACTAGTACTAACTGGCTGATGCCGTACTTAACAGTGGTTTATCATAAACAACTCCAATGTTTTCTGAGATTCTCCCTACTCGAGGTGGTTAGTGTCTGCTGCAATACTTTTTTTGATGTTTGCAATTGATAATAACCATTACAGTGTAGATGTGGCACACAATTTGTTAATAGTTGACAGCCTGATTATGTGAATATACAAATGCTCATTTATGGGATCACAATAAAGGTGCACTTATAGAAATGGTGATCCAGGGTGAGATTAAATAAGGCTAAGTATAATCAAACACAAGAGAAAGGGGCTGTTTTTTTGGGCTGTGAACAGTAGACGTGAACAGTAATTTGCAAGAAGAATGAGACGAAGGGTTAGAGAAGGATAGGTCTAGGCTATGAAGCACCGACACCTCTAGAGGTTGAAGTATCGCAGTGTCGGACACAGGGACACGGCAGAGACACGTATGGGACACGCCACGGCTGGGGACACTGATGGGGACATGGCAGGGGCCAAATTGTAATTTTTTTAAAAATTTCTGGGTGTCAAAACTATAATTATTTATTTATTTATATAAATAAATAAATATACATGTGAAGTGTCCCCCGCCTTGTCCGTGTCCCCATTTTCTTAGAATTTCCGTGTCCCCGTGTTGGTGTCGGTATCCAAGTCGGTGCATCATAGGGTCTAGGCATCACACCTAGGGGCTCTTTAGCATCACACCAAAGAGATGATTGCATGTCGGTAATGCTTGCAGATTGACATCCTCCATGATGCATTGGTGTTCCCATTGGGGGATCCCTCCTTGCTGAGAGGT